>JAOUQV010250456.1:0-14157 GCA_028565295.1 Aspidoras spilotus
TTTTTTTTTTTTGTCTCCGGATTGGAAGTTCCTGAAAGGTGTGGTGTGGCGACATGGTTTGTACTAGCGCCAACACACCATTTTGAGCAACAAAAAACAAAAAAAAACATTATTACCATGGACGTATATGTAGGCCTACTCACACAGTACACATGCTGTTTGATTGGTTAGTTAAATGTAAAATTCACTATGCTGCTTGTAACTAGGCCTATGTAATTTTGATCATGGCCAGAGGCTTGCGAGAGTTGTGGGTGTTTTGTGTTTGCCTTGTTTTTATATAAGCTTTTTTGCTCAAAAATCATGGCAGCGTTTTTGATCTAGGTCACAAATAACTATTTATTCTATGGTGTTTATTTCCAAAAAATAATGCCTATTTTTAATGCTCCTCCAGTTGTTATGGCTACCACTACTTTTCAAGCATTTTGTTGCACCTCTCCTAACTTTTTTGTGGTGTTGTTGACATCAGATTTAAAATATTGTAATAGTTTCTATGACGTAAACATTTAAAGACAGATACTCCGAATTATTTTGAATTTTTTTTAGAAAATGTTTTCTAGATACAGTATGTTTTTAAACTGAAAAAACACTTTCTTGACCAAATTACAATTTTGTTGATTGTAAAAATAATAGTAGTAGTAGTAGTAGTAGTTTTATTGTCAATTCTGCATATATACAAGACATACAGAGAATCGACATTACATTATTCTCTTACCCAAGTTACTTCAGAACAATAAACATTAAAGATAAAGATAATAATTAAACTAAATGAACTAAACTATAATATAAATATATGAGACAACAGAATAGACAAATGCAGACATGAAACAAATGCAGACATGATGTGTAAGCAGAAGTGCAGAATAGTAAATATACCAGTTAAAGTGAGCGAGCCAGTTTCATTACAGAGTCACATGATCATGTTGCAGTTTGGTACTGAAAAAGGTAGGGGGTGACAGTACCAGTATAACCAGGACTAGTATAAACAGTAATTAAAAGAGGTATTCAGCTTAAAGCTGGTTAAAGTAATTTGGTGCATAATAGTTTATCAATTGTTCACAGTCTTTAACAGTTATTGAACACTGGTTAAAGTGATTGTGTGCAAACAGTAAAAGTGATTTAGTGCATAATAGATCTTTATAAGTTATTTACAGTCTTTATCAGATTATTGAAGACTGGTTAAAGGCATCGATGCATAACAGTTCTTCATCAGTTCTGTGCAGTTTTTTTTATCAGTGAGTGCATGGGAGCGGGGGGGGAAGGTGGGGCAGAGTGGGGAAAGAGTTTAGCTTCCTAACAGCCTGATGGATGGAGCTGTCCTTCAGTCTGCTGGTCCTAGCCCTGAGACTACGCAATCATCTCTCCACAGCAGTCCCGTTAATGGATAGAGGGGCATGCTGTGTGGGTTCTCCTGAAGTCCACAACAATCTCCTTGGTCTTCTCCATGTTCAGATAGAGATTGTTATGCTTGCACCAAGAGGCTAGTTGGCTCACCTCGCTCCCGTAGTGTGACAAATAGGTGTCTGTGTTGCAATACAATTATTTCATTTGTTTTTCATGGTATAGAAAATTCTAAAGTTTTGGAATTTTAGTGGTATTGGTACCAATTACTCAATTTCTGGTATTTTGCCATCTATAATCAGAGGCTTTTTTGTACTGTTGTGTTTTTCACTGCTTTCCGGCTTGTATTCATCTTGTTCTGCTAATTTGTTCCTTCAAAGTAGTTTCCGCTAGTTTCAACTTATTATAGTTTCCAATTATTTCACCCACAGGAGTCCTATGTGTGGAAGATGTATCAGGAGCGATGCTGGGATTTCTTTCCCGCTGGAGACTGTTTCAGAAAACAATATGAGGACCAGCTTGGTTAAAGCAAGTGAGATTTCAACTAACCAGCCTGTCTTCAGAGCCCTGAGTGCTGTACCAGTTTTTTTTCCAGTATTTGTATAAATCACTGATGTACAATACTTCATTTCAGTAAATGGATCCCTCTCTTTCATACTTTTTCGCAGGAGGCATCCCAGTGGCATGCTTTTTTTTCTCTCCCATGATGTACATGATGCATTAAAACTACATATATTTACCTCGGTCAACAGTGCCAAATAAGCAACGTCTTGTTTTCTTGTTTTACCAAGTATTATGTCCCACAGTTGTTTCTGCACAATATTTCATTCCTTTAACAACCACTGGTTCTTTTTCTCGGGTTACAGAACATGCATCTATACCCTTATATGCACAAGAAATACTGAAAAAAATCTGTTTTTGTGAGCGAATGAAGCAGAACATTCCGGTGCCAAATTCTAGTGATCTTATATCTACAAAGAATATGCATTTTGTAGCTGTGCATTTTGTATCTGATTTACGTTGCTTGCTTATTTGAACTATGGGTTAGGCCACTCAGAGTAAATGTGCCAAAAAAGTTCTATTCTGATGATTAAGAATGAAATAAATGATTCTTTTATCAGAGGAGTAAGATTAAAATTTTAATATTTATAGGCAAATAGTTCTTTTCAGGTTGCTGCTCTGTGATAATATATATATATATATATATAGTGGCATGTGTTTCAATTGATATTAACTTTTTTTTATATGGTCAATGCATGGCCATTAAGGTCACGCAATCATTTGGCTGCTCTGTTTATTTGATTCTAAGAGTAAGGTAGCATGTGGATTGTACATATGAACAAATGACACATTTATGTTATAAAGTGCTTCCATTCTTAAACAGCTTCTCAGAAATTTTTAAGTAGTAACAACATAATATTCAGTGTAGCTGTTATGTTTTCATGAGTGCTCTCGGGCTGTCTACCCATAATGGCGCTGCTGGAGTAACAAAGCACAGAATGCACACAAAGTTTGCCAAATCTACTTGTGCATGAACTGCTCAAAACCAATATCAGTATAAAATGTTATTCAGTTAGTTGTTAAACCTGGATGTAATAGACTAAATATATCGTTTGACCATGGCTTCTTATTTCTCATTCGGAATCTGTTGATAGTGAATACTGAATTTTTCTTGCAATCATAGTTCCATAGTGCCATAAAGCATTTCTAAAATACATCACTCATTATAATTTGCACACAGCCAAGAAATTGTTCACCATTTTTATTCCTTTCACTGGTATTTTGCTGTACCAGTTTATCACAATTCAACCAGTGTACTCGATTCTTTCGATTTAATCTAACTAGTGCTTGCCCAAGGTTGCCAAGTAAACTTTTATGGCACATTTTTAAACCCAGCTTTTAGCTAAGGTATTTTTAAGGCTCAAGAATACATTTTAAGTAATATAAGTTAATATATGTATATATTTGTCCACACTGGCCTAATAGTGGCTGGTCATGGAATGAATTGCCTCCTATCAAATACTGTTGAAGTGCCTTACCTTCATGACAACTAAAGCTATGCAAGTTCCTTTCTTTTATTAATTTTATACATTTGACATCATACCTCTTTTTTTCTGAATTAAGCATGTCAGAAGCTCAGAGTAAAATAGCTTTTAAATCTTATTTTGAACAGGTCAAAAATAAATGTTGTCTTGCCAGAAGCAGTTGATAATGTAATAAGAAACAGAATGCTCGTGAAGCGACACATATTTAATAGAATAGTGGTGAACAACCCAATTAAAAGCCAGTTTGCTGTATGGCCATTTTTATGTAGTAGCCTTGTTGAATTGTGCATTTCTTTGAAAGAACAAATAAATATATTAATGAATAACATCTTTATATTTGTGATGCCTCTCTTTGATTAAATATTTTATATCTCTAATTTAGGGTGGCACAGTGGCGCAGTGGATAGTGCTGTACCTCACATTAAGAAAATCCCAGGTTCAAGCCTCGGGGCGACTTGGGAAATTTCTGTGTAGAGTTTGCACTTTCTCCCGTGTTTCCTACCGCTTTCCAAAGACATGCATGATAGGTTAATTGGTGTCTCTAAATTGCCCTTGTGTGTGATTGTGTGGGTGTGTGTTCGACCTAAGATAGATTGGCACCCTGTCTAGGGTTGTTGCGCCCAGAGTTGCCAGAGTTGACTCTAGAACTAGGATTAAGCGGGTATAGAAAATGAATGAATAAATGAATAATTGTCCTGATTTAATCACTTCTGTAATTTATTCAGTTATTCTGGGTTTGGGGAAAAACATGATTATGTAGAAACCTGGCATTAACCAATTAAATATGGTCATTAGAATGTCTTCTGTGAATTTTTCCTGTCTTACATACCAGGGGGAACCTTCTAAGGACAGTCTTGAGGTTCAGAAATTTGATTTTATTAATGAATGAAGACGTGGGGCTTGAGACTGATACCAAGTGCAAATGAATGTGTGAGTGTGCATTTTCATAATTCCCATAACCTTGTAGCTACCCTATACTGAGACACTTGACACGTGGTTCAGTATGCATCCATACATCATGCATGCATGAAATGGACTACTGCGAACTCGACAACAGAGAGAATTCTTAAGTGGCACAGTCTCAAAGTTGATGGGTCAAAATATTTAGCACAACAATACAACCATAATGACTGTGTGTCAGCTTATAGCTATGTGCATACCAATGCTAAGCTATCTCCAGATGAGGTGCATGATATAATTTAACACAGGTAAATTCATATCCAGAGGAAGCAATGTTTATAGCAGGATACTTTAACCATATTGATTTAAATGCTATAATGCCCAAACTAAACTACTGTACATACAATTTTTTTTTTATATTCTCTACCGATTGTGCCAAATGTGCCAAAACTATACAAATGCATACTCCCCACACTCATTGTTTGTTGCAGTATCTGGTTGCAATATGTCTCAGGGAGCCCTCATGTTTATTACCTTCTGGATCTCTCCTTTTCCTTGCCTCTGTTAGCATTTGACTTGCTTATTAGATAATAATAATAACTTATTAATTTCCTGGTTATGTTCTGAATTTAATTTCTGTAAAGCTGCTTTACAACATTGTTCCATTGTAAAAAAAAAATCAAACTCTTATGAAAAAAATTGAATTGCCTTCAAACAACTGGATAAATGATGACAAATTCATCCCTAGGATTAGTGCATGGTTTATGCAGTTAATACTGCATGCAACCTTAATCATGTAGCTTATCTCTACTCAGTACGCATTAGCTCAGTTAAGCATGACTTGCAGCATGTCAAGGATTGTGTCATTGAAAAATGCTAGAATTTCCATCGCCACAGCAGCTTGGCCTAGGCCTTTTTCCGTTACCAGTGGTTGATCAAATCATAAACTTGTTTTGATGTAACAGCTGTAAAAGACCTTGGTGTGATTATTGATTCTAGCCTTTTCTTCGAATCTCATGTAGATAATACCACCAGGGTAGCATTATTTCACCTTAGAAACATTGCAAAGATCAGTAATATGATGAATGATGCAGATAAACTTTATGCTACTGCTCGAAGAATAGTGGTCATTTACATCAACAATCTGATAACAGACGGTCAAATAAGACCTGAACCATGACAAGGATGTTCCTTTAATTCCAACAACATTTTCTAGCCTATGAAGAAGAATAGCATAATCGATAGTGGCAAAAGCTGCACTTACATCAAGCAATATAAGCATCGAAACATAACCCTGATCAGAGGCCAGTAGCAAATAATTTACAACTTTAACCAGCGCTGTCTCTGTGCTACGATGGGGCCTAAATCCTGACTTTTTCAAAAATATTCAGGTATTAACATAACTTCTACAACTTTTCTAGGATCTTGGAGCGAAAGGGAAGGTTAGATATTGTTGTATAATTTGGCAGGTTTTTTAATCAAAGGTTTGATAACTGCTAATTTAAATGATTTAGGGACATATCCAGAATTATCCACCGATTATTTTTATAAGAAGCTGGATTATTTCGGGTAGTACATTTTGAGTAACGTTGTGAGTATGGGATCTAATACAGATGTTGTAAATTTTTATAATGAAACTTGTGAAATTAACTCTGTCTCTTAGAGTGGATTAAAGTAGGACAATCTCTGGTCTAAAGTAAATATATTGACAATATATTGACTAGTTCATTTGGATTACTTGCGTTAAGAAATACAGTATTTATAAAGTCATCGCAACTACAACCTGACGGTGGGAACGCTTCTGCAGCGGTATTCTTACTATTTAATTTTGCTACAGTCCTAAATAAAAAGTGATGATTATTTTTCTTTTCTTCTATTAGCGAGGAGAAATATTTTTCTCTAGCAGCACTAACAGCTTTCCTATTGTTTATAAGACTCTCTTTTCATGCTGATTGATGCACAAAAAGGTTTGTCTGATGCCATTTATGCTCAGGTTTCCTAGTGGTCTGTTTTAGGGTCAGTGTAAAATCATTATACCGCGGTGCTAGTTTTTTTTCTTTAATTAATCCTCTTTTTATTGGGGCTACACTATCCAGAGTACAACCAAGTATTAAATCTAGGTGCTCATCTGCCTGATAAAGCTCAGTGGGGTTGGAGGGCGATACAGTCATAGTTGATAAATTTGGGTGTTTACTAAGAAAATTATCTGCAATAGTAGTAAATGTAAAAGAATGGATGCCAATGCAGTTCTCAGAGGGTCTTCTGGATTGTCAAAGTGTATATTAAAATCACCTAAAATTAGAGTTTTGTCTACAGATGTAACTAGGTTGGAGATAAAATCTTTAAACTAATGTAGGAATTCCGAATACGGCCCTTGGGGTCTGTAAATGATAATTAATGGGATAGAGTCCATAGCCTTATTTTTCTGGTTTCACAAGATATTTTTGTAAACAAAACCTCAAATTAGTTTTTGCTGAGGTTTGTGTGTGATGGCTATATTATTATTATAGATGACAGCTACACCTCCAGCTCTACCAGTTAAACGAGGCTGGGATATGTAATTGTGTCCAGGAGGGCTAGCTTCATTTAATACTATGTTCTCATCTGGTTTGATCCATGTTTCAGTTAAACAAAGTACATTTAATCCCTGATCAGTAATAAGTTAATTTATAATAAGCGATTTAGAATTTAAAGACCTAATATTTAATAGTCCCATCTTCAGGTCTTCACAGTTTATCTAGCCCTGATTTAAGACTATGTCCTATGCTGTAGGATATGGGAGCAACACCTTCTCGAGTAGGATGGATACCTTCCTGCCCTAACAGGCCAGTCCTACCCCTTAAAATTACTCCAATTATCTATGAAGCCTACATGACTTTCTAAGCACCACTTGGACATCCAGCAGTTCAGTGACCATAACCTGCTGTAAGTTACATCACCACACCGCATTGCTAATTTACACTCCTCTATAATACTACTCTTGGTAACCTCTGACTGTTGAAGGTGTATATCATTAGCTCCAACATGAAAAACTATCTTAGAGAACCAGCGCTTGCTTAAAATCCTAAGATCATTTGCGATGTCCAGCACCCTGGCTCCCGGTAAACACTGTACTAATGCTGCGGGTGCCCCTAAAGGCCTAGCTACTTTCACATGCCTTACTATAGAGTCATCTATAACTAGAGCTCGAACCTGTTGGAAAGTGAATCGGAGAGGAGCGGTGCTCTCGTAGGCAAGCCTTAGTGTTGGCTTTGTGAGTATGCTGCCGGGTTGTCACCCATGCGCCCTGCTGCGAGCGCTCTAATGCTGGAGAGGAGAACTTATATCTCCACCTAAGGCATCCAGAATTTCCCTTACCGTAACAGGACTGCTATCACTCTCACTTACTCTCTCTAATGACTGGATGAGCACCTCTAAAACTGATATCTTCTCAGTCAGGGTTCTAATTAGAGTGCAATTCTTACATATATAATTATCACTAATGACAGAGAAAGACTGGCTGAACATTCTACAATCTACACACTGCAACAGCTGAATGTGTGACATGATTGCACGTTACCTCATGCAAACTCTGCGATATCGGATGATAAACAGATCCGGCGCGAATGGTGTCAGTTTTTGTCAGATTCTGTAAATAGAAAAAAACCCTTAAGCCCTGAACTCTATAACGTTGGTGAATGTGTGTTTAATATTGTCTCAGTGCGGATGTAAGTGTGTAATAATATAAAAAATTAAGTAAAAGCACGTAGTAAACTTAGCTTCGGTTGTGGATTGCTTCCGTAGCAGTCGTAACTAGCGGCGCACATCGATGACGTCACTCCATCGTAGGAAACATGCAAACTCATCAGACTGTGTCACAATGCATAGTTCGGTCATCTCACAGCAAGAAGATCCCGGGTTCCAGCCCCGGGTGGGGAAAAAATTCTGTGCGGAATTGCGTGTTCTCGCATTGTTCGGTTTCCTCTCGCATTCCAAAAACATGCATAAAAGGTTACTTGGGGTCTCTAAATGTAGTGTGTGAGTCTTTGGAAGTCTTTGGAACCCTCACACCCAGATAAAACGTGCAAACACTGAGAATTTAAGTCCACACAGAATTTAATTGGCGTCTCTAAATTGCCAGGTAGTGTGTGAATGTGTGCATGATTGTGTGTGTGCCCTATTATGCATTGGCGCCCTGTCTAGTGTTGTTCCTGTCCTCGCGCCTAGAGTTGCTGGGAGGGCACCAGCATCCCAGTGGCCCTAAACCTAGGATTAAGCGGGCATAGAAAATGAATGAATGAATGAATAATATTTCAGGTTCATAGTTGAGGACATATGATTAAGAAAAGAAAATAAATATTTTCATTTTTCATCTTAGCACAAGACAAAATGAAAGAAGTATAGCTTAAACTATCAATGTGTTTTTTGAGAAAAAATACAAGACTGATTGCATTTATAAAGTAGAATGTGATTGGCATGATTAACTTTGTGAAGTGAAAGAAGACTGGGGAAGGATGTGGACTGCATGTAAAACAAAATACTACTTAGAAAAAATAATAAACAAAATGAGGAATATAGAAACACAAAAGAACTGTCCATAAGAATAAAGCACACACTGAAATCCAGGAAAAATCTAATGAAATGTCCATCAAAATAAACTTGAACATACAGAAGTATATACATCTCTCCATCACAACCCTGATAGTCATGCCTACAATGCACAAAAAACTGAGACAGAAGCAAAATGAGACCATGTGAATTAACTCCATTCTGGGTGTGTCCACAATGAGCAGTATAAATGGTTACTGGGCGGCACGGTGGTGCAGTGGGCAGTGCTGTCGCCTCACATAAAAAAAGGACCCGGAATTGATCCCTGATAGCCTGAGAAATTAATGTGTGGTATTTAATGTTCTCTCAGTGTTTGCGCTGGGTTTCTACGAGTGCTCTGGGATCCACAATATTAGGTTAATTGCGGTCTCTAAAATGTCCCTTAGTGTGGAGTGTGTGACTGTGTGCCTTGCAATAAGTGGGGCCCTATCTAAGGTTATTCATGCCCTTTGTATCCAGAATTACTGGGTGGGCACTAGCTGGCTCCATGTGGATTAAGCAGAAGATAATGCATGAATGAGAATTATCTGTACATAAAACATGCAATGAACGTTGGCATTGTCTTGAGTCTGAGTTGATTACAAGTGTAGAATACAGAAAGGAACACCCATTTCATCCTCTCAAATCTCATCCTCTCCTATCTTATTACTGTTTGACTTATATAGTACCTTTAACAATATACTCATAGTCATTTTACAAAAAAGGGAAAATGTTGGGAAAAAAAATTCTAAAGCTAGTACATATATACTAGCTTTGTTTTTGTGTTTTTGTATTTGTGCCATGGACTTCAAGATTTTTTGTATTTTTTATTTTCTTGTTTTAATTAATGCACAGCAGTGGCTGTGACTTTCTGTTTATGTTTTGTTTATGTTAAATTGACAGGGCATAAGGGCACTTCTGTTTTTAGATCCGGCCTGCCGTGGACACACCCCCTTTAGCAGCACAGTATTGTGCTGTTTTGTGTTTATAATCCACAAGTGTGCCTTCGCCTAAGCCATACCTTTTCTCCATGCTAAAACTGAGCCTTATCCCAGCATCCGAGCAAAGCAACTCATCAGAATCAGAGCCACAGCTACACCGCCAGAGCCACCACCAGTGCAGATTCCAGCATTACACGTCATCTCAGCACAAGAACCATGCCCATTTTCAGTGGCAGAATTTACTCCAGAATCACTTTACGTCACTTTGATTTTGTAAAAAGACATTTATCCATTCATTCTTATCAGGAGGACTAATAGAATATGATGCCTAAATTTTCATGGCTTATATCCTAAGAGAAAAAAGGATTTATTCTTAAGATGGTTACTGACAGAGTTTACAATAAGTTTACTTTCAGGAAGGCCATATAAGGACAATACTTCAGAATAGCAGGAAGAAGCTTCTCATTAAACGTCTTCTGGACGATCACCTTCTGAGGAATTCTCTGATTATAAATGGCAAGTTTCCAAAGGTACCTCAAAGTGATGAGCAAAATTATATTCTCAATTAACCAAGGCTTCACAGGCACGTGCTAGAGCACAAAAAGCCCGCATTGAGCTTGCATATGCGCATAGAGTATTAAAGGCAGAAGCAGAATTAAACAGCTGAAAGAGAAGCAGAACAAATACTTCTCCAAAAACAGAAAGAATTAGATTTGGCAGAAGCAGAAGCAATTTCATATGAAGAGCAAGCGGCACAGATGCGTCAGAAAACCAGACATAAAAGCACAATCTATCGATTCATTATGATGTACAAGCGAATATGTACAACAGCAAAGTGAGTATGGCGTCAAGAATAAACACTACGATAACACATTATTCTCAGAAAGAAAAGATATTAAAGAAGAAGCGCAAAGTTCTGCAATTTATCCTAATTCAACATGCTAAGACAAGATATGGATCTTCAAACCAAAACCCTTTTGTTACACAAACAGAATTTAGAAAATATCCTAAACATAGAGAAGTGTTAAAAGCAGTCTTCCATAAATTTGCTGATAACCCGAAACATTATCAAATGTGGAAAGTGCCGTTTATAAATGGAATCAAAGTCGTAAATCCGAACTCCTCTGCAAATAATGGAATTGTTGGTTGAATGGTTGGACCCCGAATCAGGGGAAATAGTAAAAAGTGTTCAAACAGTAAGTTAATCTAATTTAGAAGCAGGGCTTAAGGAAATTCAGAAGCCTCGATAAAACTTACAAAACTTCTGCAGTCATTGAAAAAGTACTTTAAAAAAGATTAGAAGATTTTACAAAGATAACCAACAAAGACATGCATCGGCCAGTACAGCTTAGTAACACCTTAAAACATTTACTATGCTCAAAGCAATATAAAACTTATCAGGACATTCATATCTTGATGCAATGTAGAAAGCAATAGAGTCCACAGTGTTTGAGTGGGAAAGTTACGAGTTGAGGAGTTGGACGGCTCTGAGTACAAAGGTTGCCCTTCTCCTTTGTGTTTTGCACACTGGGATGTTTTGCACACAATGCAAGGCAAAGTCTTTCTGAGATAATCTGAGAGAAGTCTGGGATTTGCCGCTATTTATTTGCGTGCATTTAAGTAATATCCGAATACCTAAATGCTAGTGACCAGGTATGTTAAGAGATTGTCCGAAAAAAGAATTATGCATTTTCTTTGATGCAACAAATATAGCTATCGGAGTAGTTGCGAACAGTCAAGGTTCGTGTCATATTGGGCTCATAATCCAAAGTAGCATCTCGAAACCCACACTTTACCCTGTTAAGAGCTCTGTGCTCCAACACCCGCTGTCGAAATAGACATGCAACTGGACAATGTGAGGTTTTTTACTGACAGCAAAATTGTCACACCCAGGAGATTTTACACATACCTTGCAAATAGGGTTAGCAGGATTAGAGCCGTAACAGCTCCTAATTAATGGTATTATGTGCCAACCAATGTAAATCCAGCAGACCATACCACCAGGTTTATTTTAGCGAACGATTTGCTAAATAGTGTTTGGCTTTCCGTTCCACTCTTTTTACACTCTGGTATACAAGCTGAGCCTAACCCAAGTTCATTTATTTTGGTGGGCCAGACTATGATGCTGAAATTTGACTAGTTGTTAAAACAACTAGCTCAAGCTAAAACAGTAATCATCCGAGCAGTACAACAAGATGTCTTCCACACGACACTCTGAGCAAAGGCTATCAACTGAAGTACAAAAAGCTCAAACCTACAATATACAATAAGAATCTCTTATGAGTGGGTGGACGACTTTCAGCCAAAGATATTACAGAAGATGAATAACACCCTTTGATTATTCCATCCTCAAGTCATATTGCAACATTATTGATAAGACACTATCATGAACAAGAAGCTCACCAGGGAAGACACATACACTATATTGTCAAAAGTATTTGCGTACCCATCCAAATTATCGGAATATTTTCGATCACTTTCATGGCCACAGGTGTACAAAATCAAGCACCTAAGCATGCAGACATTTACTAACATTTGTAAAAGAATGGGTCACTCTCAGAAGCTCAGTGAATTCCAGCGTGGAACTGTGATAGGATTCCACCTGTGCAACAAATCCAGTTGGGAAATTTTCTTGCTCCGAAATATTCCACAGACAACTGTCAGGTGTATTATAAGAAAATGTAAGTGTTTGGAAATGAGAGTAACTCAGCCACGAAGTGGTAGACCACGTAAACTGATGGAGCAGGGTCATTGGATGCTGATGTGCATAGTGTGAAGAGGTCACCAACTTTCTGCAGAGTCAATCACTACAGAATTCATGTGGCCTTCAGATTAGCTCAAGAGAAGTGCGCAGAGAACTTTATGGAATATGTTTCCACAGTCAAGCAGCTAAATATGTGTCATGGCAAGTGAGCAAATACTTTTGGCAATCTAGTGTAACTGAAGGAGTAACGGATATTGGATAGTTTGAAGAGACTCATGGCCTCCGTAATTCATAAGTGTGTCACATGTTGAAAATTGAGAGGTAAAATGCAATCACAAATATGGCAGACTTGCCAGCAGGCAGAGTAAATCCAGAGCCACCATTCACTTCCGTAGGTTTAGATGTTTTTGGACCATGGTTTATTTTTAAATGTCGTAGCGTTCAAAACAAAAGGTGGGCAATGCTGTTCATGTGTATGTCAAACAGATTGAATTAATAGAGACATTGTCCACAGACATGCACTCAGTAAATCCTTCTTTATCCGTGGACCGGCAAAAGTTCTGCACTCTGACAGAGGTATGAATTTAGTAGGAGCACATAAGGAACTAGTTTTGATCTCAGAGAGTCCAGAAGTTTGTTAAATACCTGCAAGGGCAAAGATACACTTGGTCATTTAACCCTCCTTATGCCTCTCACATGGGAGGTTCTTGGGAACAGCTTATAGGCATAGCAAGACACATCCTTGATGTTGGCAAAAACTGAACAAACTCGACTTACACATGAAATTCTAAGTATTTATGGCAGAGGTAATAGCGATTATAAATGCAAGACCACTTGTACCTATATGAATGGACCCTGACTCTCCCACCATATTAACTCCAGCTATGCTACTAATTCAGAAAGCAAGCGCAGTGTCTTCCCCATCTGGAGATTTTTCATTAGGACAGCTGATCGAGAAACAATGGAAACATGTTCAGCTTCTTGCTGACACCTTCTGGAAAAGATGGAGAGGACAATATTTATCCACTTTACAAAATGTGCAAAATAGACTGAGATAAAACCAAACATCAAGAAAGGTTATGTAGTCCTATTTAAAACTTACAGGTCAGAAGGAATGATAGGACTGGTGTTAAAAACCTTTTCAAGCAGTGATGGAAGAATTCGAATAGTGGTGAAACTCTTCGAATGATCAATAACAGAGCTTTTTGTTTTAGTGTTTCCCCCTTGTGGGATTAGTTTTATAAAAATGTATATCAGTGCATTAAGTTATGTATGTTAACAATTTGTATCTGCATTATGACATGTAAGTATCCAGGCATTGTGACATATAGTTTCCAACTTTAAATAGTGAGGTAATAGAATTAACAGATCCAGTATTGACTTGTGGACTTCAGAGATAACACATTAATGTAGTTCTGTTTATACAAATCTTGTGATACATAGATCTTGTGAGTAAACAGAAAATGTTAATACTTTGTATGTACAGGGGTTAGACAATGAAAATGAAATGCCTGTCATTTTAGTGTGGGAGGTTTCATGGCTAAATTGGACAAGCCTGGTGGCCAGTCTTCATTAATTGTACATTACACCAGTAAGAGCAGAGTGTGAAGGTTCAATTAGCAGGGTAAGAGCACAGTTTTGCTCAAAATATTGTAATGCACAC
>JAOUQV010250563.1:0-14156 GCA_028565295.1 Aspidoras spilotus
AAATTCATTAATTCAATACAAACAGTGAAAATCATACATTATATAGATTCATTACAAACACAGTGATCTATTTCAAGTGTTTAGTTCTGTTACTGTTGATAATTATTTCTTACAGCCAATGAAAACCTAACATCATTATCTCAGAATAGAACATTATTTAAGACCAACTGAAAAAAATGAATGTTAATATTTTGGGCTGCTAAAATTATGCACAGTAAGAGTGAAACTGTCGTTATTAAACCAGGTATTGGTACTTTTGTGAGTGTGGACATTTGCCAAAACCTGCTGGACAATGAAATGTCCATCTTCAAAAAGCTTGCAGGCAGAGGGAAGCATATAATTCTCTAAAATGTACTGGTGGCTTCTGCGCTGACTTTGGTCTTGATATAATACAGTAGACCTATACCAGCAGATGACATGACTCCCCAAACATTCACTGATTGTGGAAACCTCAAGACCTCAAGCAGCTTGGGTTGGGTGCCTCTCCGCTCTTCCTTGATTTCCAAATATTCTTCTTCTTGGTCTTTCTGCCTCTACCTTCATCAGGGGTCACCAGAGCTAGTCAATCATCACTGAAAAACTTGCATAATTTATTTGGCAAATGTTTTACACCGGATGCCCTTCCTGATGCAACCCCCACCACTTACCGGGCTTGGGACTGGCTAAATACACTAGCTTTTGCTCTCTAATGCCAGGTTTCGACCTTAATTTCCAAACGAAATGCAACATTTACTTTCATCTGAAATCAACACATTCGACCAATGAGCAACAGCCCAGTTATTTTTCTCCTTGGCCCAGTGAATGAACAACAAGGGATAACTATGACAAGGTTCAGGTCACATGACCTTCTGGAGGTACCTGTCTGTGTAATGGTTGAGAAGAAGGTCATAGTGTGAGCTGATGGAGTCTGTTTAACTTTTTCTAACTCTGAGTGAGAAGATACAGGGGGAAGAAATGATAGGACAAATGATGGAAGAAAAGCCGAAGGGAAAGGAGAATAGAATGAGTAAAGGAAGGATAAAAGCAAGGAATAAATAAAGTGGGAAAATATATACTATATGAAAGGAAAGACAGTAACAGCCAATCGAAGGGAAGATAAAAGCAGGAAAATAAAAATGATGAAAGAACAGAAAAAAGAGGGAGAGAGGAATGTATAAAGGAAAGAAAAAAGGTAGAAAGAAAGAAAATAGGAAAGGATATAAAAGGAAGGAAGGAACAACTAAAACAAGGAAAGAAACAAGCAAGAGGATAGGAAGGAAATAAGGAAAGATGAAAGGAAAGACAAAAAAAGGAAGAAAACAATAAAATTATAACTACAAACGGAACTTCACATAGTCCAATCACGTTATACACTCAGAGACGTTCCACGTGTCAGCTCACAGTTTTAAACACATAAATATTTCAGTTTGATCTGAAGTTTTCTCTTGAGTTGTAGATTAAGACAGAGCTCCGCCTATACATATTTGATGATGTTGATAATAATTATCTACAGGGAACCAAAATTATAATTACACCAGGTGTTTCTTAACACTATGAAGAATATTTCATATATTTAGAGTTGAGACTATTGAGATACGGAGTACAGTCTTAACACAGATTCATTCTCAATCCACTTCATTGTCACCCTGATATTACTGATCACTTTGGTACAGGTACAGACTCTGATATTACAATGATATTACAGTTTACACTTATATTTCTGTCATTCTCTGGACATTCTATTCACATGTAATGCTGATTGGACACTCAGAGCGTGTGTGTCGAGATCAGACAAATGGGAATGGTTAGTAACATTAACTTCCTGTTTGTGGCACATTACTAAATAGGAGATGGGTGGTGACCATGGCAACCATTTTGAAGTCGGCCATTTTGGAGATGAGGGTCATGTGATGCACCAAACTTATTAAGAATTTCGCAAGAAAAACAAGTGTGTGCTTGGTTTTACCATTACTTTATTCTTTCATGATTTATTTACAAACTTCTGTTTGTTTACAGGCATTGACATGTTGCAGAGGTTAACACGTGAGGAGCGGATAGAAATTGTGTTAATTTCTGGTAAACGCAGAACCCGGGACATTATAGCAGATTTCAATGCAATAAACCCTACAAGACCACCCATCTACCATGCTACAGTTATCCAACTGTTTGCCAAGTTTAGTGTAACTGGTTCAGTGTTAGATTTGCCAAAATTTGGACGCATAAAAACTGTCACTAATAAAGAAACATCAGTGGCTGTCTTAGCATTATTCAGCAAGAGCCCACAGCGCTGCACTCGTTGCATGTCATTGGAGATTGGCATCAGTCGAACATCCCTTTGGCGGATATTTGCTACTTACAAATGCCGCCCTTACAAACTACAGCTGCTGCAGCATCTCATTGAGGATTACCCAGATCGGCACACTGAATTTGCAGAATGGGCAAAACAAAAATTTTTCAGTTTATACAGAACATTTTGTTCAGTGATGAGCTAAACTTTTATGTGAATGGTGAAGTTAACAAACAAAATCACCGCTATTGGTCTGACACTAACCCACATTGGATAGAAACCTCCAAGACTGTTGGAACACAAATATTGTATTATGGTATAGTGTGGTATATGGGGTATAAAGATAGTGGTGCCATTCTTCATCAGTGAAAACCTCAAGGCCACTGGAAATGTGTAATTGCTGCATGATTATGTTTTCCCTCTTTATGCACTGAAGCTGGCACATTCCCTGATTTTTTCTAGCAAGATGGTGGAAAACCATCCTCTTATTATTAGCGAGAAAAATAATTTGTCTCCATAAAGCATGCCAACAGATAAGAGGCCCGAAGAATAAACCTTTCGCACTGAAATTAGAACTTGGATGGGTGATAATAGTGTGTTTAGATCTGGCTCCCAAACTGTCTCAGGTGAACTTTCACAAAACACACATGTTAAGAAATGGTCGAACGTCATATTTCGAACCAAACACTGGTGCTATCTGCATTAAAGTCAAGCAGAAAGAAAAGGGAGTTACACATTTCTATACGGATAATTTGGGGAAAAACGTGTTCATTGAACAAAATGTGATAACAAACAAGATTTGAAACAATTGATGATAAATTATTCTTGACAATAATGGAGAACAAAGTCTCTCAAAACCAGGAGAAGAACTGGGTCGCACATCTGCCATTTTGTTTGCCTAGAATAAATCTACTAGACAGAGAACAAGCTCGGAAACAACTATTTTCACTGAAAAAGACCTTGTTGCTAAAGCCTGAAATGAAAGATTTTTGCATTTCATCGAATTCATGGAAAAAATGTTGAAAAATGATCAAGCGGAACTAAATTTTAACAGAAGAAAATTTGCGCTAGTGTCTACCTTTTTTTCGGAGTAAATCATCCGCATAAATCATGTCAGATATGAGTAGTGTTCAATTCAGTGGAATACAATAGGATTTATTTAGGTTATTAGGTTGCTTAGCGGACCTGATTTAAACAATTCTCTGTTACGAGTGCTAATGCGTTTACGTAAAGATCCAATAGCTTTAATAACGGATATACAGCAAATATTTTATTTTTTCGTTTTGTGCAAGAGGATCACATATATATTCTGCAAAGAGACTATTTGGGAATAGTCCTTCGCTCACGGTAGCTATTTAGCTGCAGAGAAAGGCAAAAAAGAACACGGATCCAAAGCATGGCGTTTTGTTTGACTCAGCCAACAGGTTCTGTGTTGAGGACGGTCTTATATCAGATGGAACGCCAGGGGAAGTAATCTATTTGCTTGAATAAAACAAAACAACCTGCATCCTTATAAAATTGCCTCAAATAGTGAGCAGGTCATGGAGGGATTTTCCATTGAGGATTATGCAAAAGATTTAAAAAAATTTAACCTTGATGTTTATGTTAGGTCTTTATTGGGATTTGCAATCCGACAGTTTCATCTATCAGGTTTCAAACCAATCACGCGTAGACAAACCAATACACAAGTAGAGGAGTGTTATCAACTGTTAACAGTCTCTTTGACCCTCTAGGTTTTGTTGCCTAAATCATAATGCAAGGCAAAATCGTACTGAGAAAATTTTCCATTAAGGAAGAAGACTGGGGTTTGCCGCTTTCCCCAGAGAAACATGACTTGTGAAATTCATGGGAAACTTCTTTGCAAGCACTAGAGAATATCCAAATACCTAGATGCTACCGATCAGGTACGTTAAGAGATTTTCAGGCAAAAAAATTATGCATTTTTTCAGATGCGGTGAACATAGCTATCGGAGTAGTTGCGTATTTTTGAACAGTGAATAGTGAAGGTCAATGTCATATTGGGTTCATAATCGGAAAATCCAAACAAGCACCTCAAAACCCACACACTATACGACATTTAGAACTCTGTGCTACAACACTTGCTGTTGAAATATTCTAGCTAATTAGAGACGAACTAGACATGCAACTGGACAACGTAAGGTTTTTCACTGACAGCAAAATTGTGCTAGGTTAGATATATAACACATCCAGGAGATTCTACAAACACGTTGCAAATAGGGTTAGCAGGATTAGAACCGTAACAACTCCAAATCTATGGCATTATGTGCCAAAATCCAGCTGATCAGCCACCAATGTTATTTTAGTGAATTGAGGAAGGGCTATCAACTGACGTGAAATGACACCCTAAAAAAGCTCAATCCCACAATAGACAATAAGAATCTCTTAGTGGGTGGACAACTTTCATCCAGAGATCTTAGGATAAAAAACATCCTTTGCTTATTCCATCTTCAAGTCACATTGCAACATTATTGATCAGACAACATCATGAACAGAGAGCTCACCTGGGAAGACAGGAGCTATACGGAGTGCTGGATATTGAATAGTAGGAAGTAAGAGACTCACAGCCTCTATAATACATAAGTGTGTCACATGTCGTTAATTGAGAGTTGGAATAATGCAATCACAGATTATGGCAGACTTGCCAGCTGGCAGAGTAAATCCTGAACCACCATTCAGTACTGTAGGTTTAGATGTTTTTGGACCATAGTTAATTTCACCACATTGTACAAGAAGTGGTTGTGTTCAAAACGAATGATGGGTAGTTCTGTTTACGTGTATGTCAACCAGAGCTGTACTTATTGAATTAATAAAAATATTGTCCACAGACAGCTTCATTAATGCACTCAGAAGATTCTACTCTATTCGTGGGCCAGCAAAAGTTCTGCACTTAGACAGATGTATGAATTTTGTAGGAACTCGTAAGGAACTAGGTTTGATCTCAGAGATTCTGGCAGTTGGTCATTTAACCCTCCTCATGCCTCTGGGAGGTTCTTGGGAAAGACTTAGAGGCATAGCAAGACGCATCCTTAATACTATGTTGCCAAAAACTGAACAAACTCGACTTACTCATGAAATTCTGAGTACATTTATGGCAGAAGTGATAGCAATTATAAATGCGAGACCACTTGTACCTACATCAACAGACCCTGACTCTCCCACCTTATTAACTTCAGCTATGCTACTAACTCAGAAAGCAGTTTGGCCCCATCTGGAGACTTTTCACCAGGACCTGAAACAACGGAAACATGTCCAGCTCCTGACACCTTCTGGATAAGATGGAGAAGAGAATATTTATCCACTCTACAAAAACGTACAAAATGGACTGAGACAAAACCAAATGTCAAGGAAGGTGACATAGTCCTATTAAAATACTCACAGTTCAGCAGGAATAAATGGCTGATAGGACTGGTTGTAAAAACCTCTCCAAGCAGTGACGGGAAAATTCTAAAAGTGGAAGTGAATGGAATGGTGAAACGTTTCGATAGACCAATAAAAGAGCTTATTGTTTTACTATTAGAGACTAAATAATAATGTAGTTCAGAAGTAAATTGGTAACACCACAAGCAATTGTAGTTACATCATGACAAATAGGGCATTGTGACTTTAGAATGGGTTATATAGTGAGTTTTTAGAATTAACAGCTTGTATTTACTTGTGGACAACTGAGTTCAGGTGGCATGGTGGCACGGTGGATAGTGCTGTGGCCTCACAGCAAGAGGACCTGGGTTCAATCCCTGGGTGCAGTCGACCTGGAAATTTCTGTGTGGAGTTTGCATGTTCTCTCTGTGTTTGTGTTGGTTTACTCCGCTTTCCTCCCACATTCCAAAGACAAGTATGCTAGGTGAATTAAAGATGTTATAATTGTCACTAACGTGTATGTATTTGACCTAATTATAAGATGTCAAACTTGTGTATGAATATGACCTTGCTCCTGTTGTCAATATGACTGTTGATGTCAAAGATGACGTTAATAAACCAATAAAACAAAACAACAGAGTTCACATATAATTGCAGAGCTCACACACTTACGTAGTTCTGTTCATACAATCTGAGGATACATATGTGTTGTGAGTAATCAGAAACACTTTGTATCTATGCTAAGAATTATTAATAAACAGTATGTTTAATATTATTCTATGTTCTATCTATTTCAGTTACAGAATATTTAATGATGAATCATGCTAGTAAAGAGTTCATAGAAGTGCATTTGTATTGGACAAGTCTTTATTTGTTAAGTGTCTGACTAGCTCTGCACAGATACAATAATATTTAATTCATTCATCATTAATTTTATATACCCGCTTTATCCTAGTTTTTAAGGCACACGGAAGCTAGTGCCCACCCAGCAACTCTGGGCGAGCGTGCAGGAACAACCTTAGACAGGGCATCAATCCACCATAGGGTGCGCACAATCACATACACATTGACACACTAACGGGTAATTTAGAGACACCAATTAACCTATCATGCATGTCTTTGAAATGCGGTAGGAAAACGGAGTACCCAGAGAAAACCCAGACAAACACAGGGATTTAATATTATTATTATTATTATTATTATTATTATATTTATTATTATTATTATTATTATCATCTATTATAATTATCATTATTATTATTATTATTATTATTAAGGTGTAATAAAATAAACAGAAATAATTTTGTACATAAATTTTTAATATAACATGAACATAATATTATAATAAACTTCCCTCAAACGCAAGAGTTTAAAAGCACACACGTGCACACACACACACATACAGTCACTCACCAAGTTGCCGTTTTTACAGAGCGGTCCTCGGAAAACTCCTTTGATGTTACGGAAGTGTCCGTTATTCAGGTGTGTGGAGCTGATCACGATGTAGTAACACGCCATGTGGGAAGATACACACACGCACGCACACACACTGTAAAGAGAGGGGAGTTCCTGCAGATGTCCGGCTGCGTTTGGATCCGGTTACAATCCCGAGTGTATTGTAAAAGAGAGAGGGAGTCCCTTCATCATCCCTTCATCATCACTCCATCATCATCACCGTTAAATGAATGCGTCTCTCCTCTCACTTTTTCTCTTTTCTGTTCCCTGTCTAATAAAGACCCAAAGGCTTTAATCTCTCTGATCTTGTTGCTATTTATGCTTTTATCTACTCATCTTTCATCCCTTTGTTCTTTGGCGGAAGTCTGTGCACAGGAGACTCAGTAAACGGCTTTGCTCCACGTGTGGACTGTGTGAGGTGTGTGTGTTCATCGGATCCACTCACGGCCCGAGGACTGTGTGTGTGTGTGTGTGTGTGATGTCACAGAGAGAGAGAGAGAGAGAGAGAGAAAGAGAGAGTGTGTTTGTTTCAGTTAGCTCTGCGGTGGTGAGTGAATCTATCGCGCGCTGCTTCTACAGTTCTCTGTCAGCCACACGCACACACACAATGATTTTTTTGTGTGTGTATGTGTGTCTGTCTGTATTGGTTTAATGAATAGAGAATATTCAGTGGGTCTTTGTGTATTTAGAGAAAGCTTATGATAGGGTGCTGAGGGAGGAACTGTGGTGGTGTATGAGCAAGTTCGAAGTGGCTAAAAAATGTGAGAACAGCATGACAGTAGTGAGATGTGCTGTAGGAGTGACAGGTAGCTTCAAGGTAAAGGTGGGACTGCATCAAGGATCACCTCTGAGCCCCTTCTTGTTTGCTCTGGTGATGGACAGACTAACAGATGAGGGCAGACAAGGATTTACCATGGACTATGATGTTTGCAGATGACATTGTGATCTGCAGTGAGAGCAGTGAACAGCTAGAAGAAAACTGGAGAGGTGGAGTTATGCTCTGAAAAGGAGGGAATGAAAGTCAACATTTGTAAGACAGAATACATGTGTGTGAATAAGAGAGCGGCAAGTAGAACAGTCAGGCTACAGGGAGAAGTGGTCACAAAGGTGGAGGAGTTCAGGTACTTGGGATCAATTGTCCAGGGAAATAGGGCATGAGGAAAAGAGGTGATAAAGGGAGTACAGGCAGAATGGAGTTGATGGAGAAAAGTGTCAGTAGTGATGTGTGACAAAAGGTTTGCAGCAAAAGTGAAAGGAAAGGTTTATAAGACCAGCCTTGTTGTAAGGAAAGAGAATAAAAAAAGAGCTAAAGGGAAGTAGAAAGAAAGATAAGATAGAAAAATGCAAGGAATGTAGGAAAGAAAGAAGAAAGGAATGTAAATAAGAGGAAAGAAAGAAATAAAAAAGAAAGTAAGAAAAAAGGAACAAAGTAGAAAAATAAATAACAGAAGAACAATAAGAAAAAGTTTGGACGTAAATAAACAAAGTGAGTTGTAAGTGAATGTCATTAACAAGAGGTCATGTTTCCAACAATTGATCTATTCTTAAAATAAACAGAGAGAAAGATAGAGAGTGAGACCTAGAAAAAGAAAATAAAAAGGACAAACAGAAAGAAAAGAGGCAGAAAGAAGGAAGGGGAGAGAGAGAGAGAAAGAGAGACAGAAAACCCCCAATTTGTCAGTGAACATGTCATACTTATGGTGGAGGAGTGAAATCCCTAATTCCTCCTCCTCTTTTCCACTTTGAGAAGAACGATAAGGCTTGTAACTAAGCAACAGAGCTACTAAATCAATTCTAAATAGAGTACAGTAAAGCGGACAGAAAAATTGAGAGACTAAACAAGAAAGAGATAGAGAGACAGAACATGAGAGAGACAAAATGACAATGAAAGACAGAACAAGAGAGAGAATGAGTGAGACTAAGAGAGACAGAATGACAGAGAGACAAGAAATAAGACATAGTGAGAGAGACAACAAACAAGAACAAGAAAGAGAGAGACAGAATAAGAGATAGAGACAGAACAAAATAGAGCGAGGGAGAGAGACAGATTGATGTTTTCATTGATATAATTCTATCTATAATTCTATATTTTCTCCCATGATGCACTTCTTCTGGTTCAGAGCTACACTGTGTCTTTGTAGATTTAAAGAAAGCTTATGATAGGGTGCCGAGGGAGGAACTGTGGTGTTGTATGAGAAATTCCAGAATGGCTGAAAAGTATGTTAGATTGGTGCAGGACATGTATGAAAACAGCATGACAGTGGTGACAGTAGTGAGATGGTATGGACAGACTCTGGTGATCGACAGACTAGCAGATGAGGTCAGACAGGAATCACCGTGGACTATGATGTTTGCAGATAACATCGTTATCTGTAATGAGTGCAGGGAACAGCTAGAAGAGAACTTGGAGATGTAGAGGTATGCTCTGGAAAAAAGGGAAATGAAAGTCAACATTTGTAAGACAGAATACATGAGTGTGAATGAGAGGGAAGCAGGTAGAAAAGTCATGTTATAGGGAGAAGTGGTCACATAGGTGCAGGAGTTCAGATACTTAGGATTAACTGTCCACGCAGATGGAAAGTGTGGAAAAAAAGGTAAAGACTACAGGCAGGATGGAGCGAATAGAGAAATGTGTCTGGAGTGATGTGTGACAAAAGGGTTGCAGCAAAAATGAAAGTAAAGTTTTATAACAGAATAGTGAGACCAGCCTTGTTGTATGGTTTGAAGACAGTGGCACTGTCTAAGAGACAGAAAGCAGAGCTGGAGGTGGCAGAGTTTAAGATGTTCAGCTTCTCATTAGGAGTGACCAGGATGGACAAGTTTAGGAATGAGAACATCAGAGGGACAGCACAGGTTGGAAAATTGGGAAGCAAAGTTAGAGAGGGCCGATTGAGATAGTTTGGAAATGTGCAGAGGAGGGACAGTGGATATATTGGTAGGAGGATGTTAGAAATGGAGCTGCCAGGTAGGAGTCAGAGAGGAAGACCAAATGGTGAAATATAGATGTTGTCAATGTAGACATGCAGGAAGTTATTGTAAAAACAGAAGATGCAGGACAGAGTTAGGCGGAAAAGATTGACTCCCTGATAAAAGGCAGAGGCCGAATGAGGAAGTAAAACAATCACTCAACACACATCAATTCTGGTAAAATTGGAACAAATTAAAACAAAAAGGACACAAAGAATTGTCTATTTAATATGGGAAATTTGGACAACCCATTTCTATACACATCTTTAAAACCATAGAATTTGATACATATTCTAATCATGATAAGATTAGAGGAACTGAAATTAACTATCAAAGAATATCAGAATCATCTAGACTATCTGATCACTGAACAAGAACTTAAAATCAATATTATTAAAATCAAATCAAATAAATCATTAGGACCTGACAGAATCCTGACTGAAATGACTAGAAACTGTAGCTCCAAATTGTAGCTACAAAATCTTGTAGGGCCTTCTATGCCAGAAAAAACAAACATTTGTAAAAATTACAATTTGTATCTGGTTCAAAATTTTGAATCAATAATTGACCCTATCGCTCTATAAATCAGTAAAGTGTGGGGTTAACTTACACAGCATAAATCTAATAATTGGGACAAAAATTCAATAGAAACCCTGCACATAGAGTTGTGTAAAAACATCCTAAATGTGCAGACACCCAGTACTGCACTCTTAGTACAGTAGAGTAATAATATTGTAAAAACGTAGATGGACAAGGGTCAAAAAAGAACCACAAAACTGTTTGTTTGGGCATTTACATGAAACTGTGTCCCAGTAAATACACATGATACTACGCTACATAGCATACTACATAGCATCATTTGTATTGTAGCTCTTCATTTTCACTAATCTGTTAATAATACTGTATTTGTGTTCTACTGATAAGATGCTAACTTAATTTATTTGGCTTTGTACATACTCTACTTAATAACACTAAGGTTTAATTAATCTAATTTAATCTAATCTTTAGGATGCAGGCACTTATGCTTAAAAACAGAGTTCGAAATGTCATACTACATACTATTGACATACTAAATCTGTCGAAAAATAATATGTGGTATGTGTTTTGTGGTATGTTGTATGTATTATGTGGTACGTAGTGTTTAGTATGTAGTACTAAGTAAACGGTGAATAAAAAAATGGCCTAGTATTGGAAAAATCTTTTATTTATTCTGTTTATCTTCATATTTTTACATGTCTGTGAGGGCAGAACAATATGTTTTAGAAATGGCTGCCATACTTTGCATAAAAGAAGAGCAGCATGCAGTGCTTAGTTGCTGTTTTTCTATTCTAGTTCTGATATTTATGAAAGATTTTTCAGTGTTTTGACAAAGAATCTCAAGTCTCAAGTAGTTTTATTGTCATTTCAGCCATATACAGTGTTACAGTATATGGGTATACAGTGCAACAAAACAACGTTCATCCAGACCAAGGTGCTACACACAACATTAAAGTGCACTTGTGCAAACTTGTGCAACCAGACAATAAATACACAACAGTACAACCAATAAGTACACGACAGTACAAACAATAAATACAGACAATACAAAACAATAAATACACACAGTATGAAAAATAAATACGAGACAGTGCAAAACAGTAAGTACAGGGTGAAAGTGGGGGAAAAGACTGTAATAGTCAGGTTAAATTTATATAAAGCAGTATTGTGCTGAATAATGTAGTATTTATAAAAGTTTTATAAACAGGGAATGAGTGTGTGTGTGTTCAGCTCAAACTCTGATTGTTGTGGAGTCTGATCACCTAGGGAAGAAACTGTTGCAGAGTCTGGATGTGAGGACTCGAATGCTTCGATACCTTCTCCAAGATGGCAGAAGGTTGAAGAGTGTGTGATCATCCACAATGCTGAGTGCTTTGCGGGTGCAGCGTGTGGTGTAAATTTCCATGAAGGAGGGGAGAAGTTCATAACCATCTATTTGGTTTTGTCTTTGTATTTGGTGTTTACTTCACACCAGACTGTTAGCCGCTGCACCTCCCATCTGTATGCTGACTTATCATACTTTCTGATGAGACCCATTACAGTCGTTTCATCAGCAAGCTTTATGATATGATTTGAGCTGTGCATTGCTACACAGTCATGAGTCAGCAGGGTGAACAGCAGTGGACTGAGCATGCAGTCCTGGGGAACTCCAGTGTTTAGTGTGATAGTGCTGGAGGTGCTATATCTTAACTTGGACTTCCAGAAGATCTAACTTCCTGATCAGCTGCTGAGGAATGTGTTGAATGCTGAAATGAAGTTGATGAAAAGCATACAAACATATGTGTCTTTATTGTCCAGGTGTAAGAGTACTAGGTGCAGAGTATTGGCTATTGCATCATCCGTTAACCTGTTGGGACGATACACCAACTGCAGGGGGTCCAGTGTATGGGGTAGCAGGGTTTTGATGTGCCTCATGACGAGCCTCTCGAAGCACTTGCTAATCATTCCTTGAGGACTTTGCCAGAAATGTTGTCTGGTCCAGCAGCTTTCCATCAGTTGACTAGGTTCCCTCACTTCAGCCACAGTAAAAGACAGAACCTGGTCATTGGGAGAAGGGGTGGACTTTCTCGCCGTCTCATTGTTCTGCGCATCAAACCATGCGTAGAAGTAGTTCAGCGCATCTGGAAGGAAAGCATCACTGTCACAAGCAGGTGGTATTGTCTTGTAGTTAGTGATGGTTTGGATACCCTGCCACATGCACCGTGTGTCTGGACATTAGTTCACATCCGCGACTGAAGACATTATTAATCGTGTGTATTATCTGAATGGATTTTGTGAAGAATTGTTTTTAGCATATTGCTCTGCCTATGCAATAACGTGATAGCTGTGGTGCATTTGTGTTGCCCCATGTCCAATAAAAAAAAAAATTCAAAGAATTAGAAAATTTTAAGTGAAATTTTTTTCTGGACCTGGAAGATGCTGTATACCTGTTCCAAGTGAAATGAGGTATCGTGGGACAATGACCACTGTTAAAAGCACTTTATAAATAAAATTGAATTGAATTGAATTAAAAACTCCTCATTGCTAACACATTGTTAAAAAGAGATTTTGTACATGAGTGCAGTGTGTGTGTATGTGAGATTCCACCTCCGCATGCACAAGTGCAGAAAAGTAATATTTTCACACAATTGCCACAGCAACTACAAACGTGGATGCTAAAAATACAGCGGGAGTGCAGAAGAATGTACACCGCTTCGAGCTGAATGACACCTCTGGGAGAAAATAACCCCGGATCACGCTGAGGGGTTTAGAGCTTTTTGTCAGGTTTATGGAGGTAAATTAAAGAGCTACAAATGCTAATGTTAGCCTGTTGAACATTTATCACACGGAACGGTAAGATAAGAGAAATTTACTTTATGAATGAATGAATGAATAAATCTGATGTGGACTTCATTACAACTTATTGTGTGTGAATTTAATATTTTAATAACTAGACGTACATTTCCTGACGGATAAACCATACTTAACTGACGAGATAAGGAGTATGTGAATGAGTGAGTAAGTGGATACCTTACTGATCCCTTTGATATAGAACAGAACAGAGGTATAAATTATTAATTATTCTTTTAAAACACAAAAAACATTTAAAAAAATGTTATAGCCATTGATCAAATAATCAAGCCATTATAGCCATTGATCAAATAATGATCTTGTTTGAGGGACAAGTAAGAAAGAGTATCTATACACAATAACATTTAAATGAAAAGTATAGGTGAAATTAGGACCAGTTTTAGTTTCAAGAGTTTTTAAGATGTACAATCTGTCTTTGATCTCTTTCTTTGACATCACACAACTGTACAACAGACGATAAACCAATAAATCTTGACAATGTCAACATTATGCATTAAGCCATTATAACTGTTTGTAATAAAATAAAAGGCATTGGATCCAACAAAATAAAACATGGAACAAGTGTGACTGCCAAAATCTCCAGAAGTACTCTATCAGGTTCTATATCTAAATCATAAAGTAATGTTTGGAAACCAGCCATTAGAGAGCACAAGCCAGTGTATTTCTAGTGCCGGTCCCAAGCCCGGATAAATGGTGAGGGTTG
>JAOUQV010251189.1:0-14153 GCA_028565295.1 Aspidoras spilotus
ACTATTTCTATGCCTCCCACTCTTCTTTCCCTGTCATTCTCTTCATTCATCAGCTCCTCAAAATACTCCTTCCATCTCCTTCCAACACCAAGGAGGCATATAATTCTACCCCCTTCCACCCAAGGGGCAAACCAGATCAAAACCTTGTCCAGAACCAGCCTGTGTATAAACATCTCATACATAGAGAGCATACAGCAGTCACCCGCACAGTGAAAGAATAGTGTGAGGAAACAGAGGAAGCGTTAAACATCTGTTCCAACCAAAACAGTTCAGAGTTTCTCCAATATCAAACCATGGATCAACCCTGATATAAAGGCTCTGCTAAAAGAAAAGTGCTTTTACATCAGGAAACAGAGAGGAGCTGAATCTGTACAGAAGGAGCTAAGGGATCTGTGAGGGAAAAACCAAGTATAGGAGGAGAACTGAAGACCATCTGCAGCAGAACAATGTCAATGGGATCTGCAGAGGCCGCAAAACCATCTTAGACCACAAGAAACCTGACTCCTGGGTGATAGGGAACCAGAAATTGGTGAACAATCTCAATCTGTTTTTAAATAGGTTTGATCACTCCACTCCCCCAACTCAGACACCTCTACGTAAAGCCTTTGTCTTCAACAACACAAGTGCAGTTGGACACTTACAAATTTTGTTTACCTCAACACAAAACTGGACTGGTCAGACAACACTACAGCACTTTATAAAAAGGGACAGAGCAGACTCTATCTACTGAGTTGATTAAGGTAGTTTTGTGGTGCAGGAGCCACTGCTTATGACTTTTTTTGACACAATGGTGGCATTATCCATATTTTATGGTTGCTGGGGCAGCATCATCTGAAACGCAGACAAGAACAGACTAGACAAACTAATCAATAAGGCTAGCTCTGTCCTGGGAAAACCCTTAGACACAGTGCAAGTAGTGAGAAATAGTGGGTTATATAGCAATAGACCAATTACCCGGGGTTTGAACATGGGTCCTTCTTGTTGTAAGGCAACATCACTACCCACTGTGCCTCCTGACTTCAAGGCAGAATGCCCAGTTTGCTACAGATTGGATGAAAGGGTGCACTGTAGCACTTAAACAAACGTTAACTAGTAAAAGGTCACATTACAATTAAATTAGGCAGTCTGCAGATTAACGGTTTGTGCAAAGTTATTTAGTATAACATTTTTACCAACTTTACAATTGCATATTATTTGAGTAAATAGCAATACTTTTGACTTATTTCTTCACAAAGTAAAACTTTACATTTCACAAAACAAAAAAGAGTTTATTTAAGGCGCCATGTTTTTCATAATAACATACGGTGGCATTTTGATTCATTCTGACCCACTATTACTTAAGTTCTCTATTCCAAAATTAAGGGCTCATTGGGCTTCATTCTGCCCTTCATATGAGACACAAATACTGTAAGAACTAAACAACATTTCAAAAAAAAATTTTTAACTCTTACAATAAAATACTATGCACTTCAGGCCTCGATGTGACATAGGCTGCATATCATTCCAACATCAAAAGGTCAATCTGAACAAAACTCAACAAACAATTTTATTGAATGCTTCTTATCATGCATCGTATAATACAGTACAATTCTGGCTCCTTCTAAAATCTCTAAAAACACTTTCACTAAAATCCTATGCAGTTTAAACTTTCTGCCACAGCCTTCATCAACATGACTGTTTAGACAATGGTACTCGCCGCTTGAAGCTATATTTATTATAAAGGTCAATGCACTAAGTGCAGGGAAACTATTGATTTTGCTAGGAATTTTCTTGTTCTTTTTATTTTATTTTTTTCAGTTAAAACTAAATCTTCAGCCCAGACCATATGCCCCAGTAACACCAAATTTGGCAAGTACAGGTGTAAAATGACTAAGCCATGGAAAATGACACCAATTGGACGACAGGGGGGCGCTATAACAAACAATTGTTTGTTTTTGATTTAAATTCTACCCAAGATTGTTGACAGAGAAAATGCAATTCTCCATGATTCTTTGGCTATAGACAAATCATTGGCCATTGGAACTTTTAATATCCGCCCATGCAAAATTATTTCTAATTTGCATAATAAAATCCCGTTTAAAATCCCCCTGTTCTTATTGCATGCAAAGTAAACTTTTTCACTGATTCTATGCACATTGAGGGTTGTTTTACATCATAACAGTTTTTTCTGAAAATAGATTTAAATATAATATAATTGCAGTATAACAATGGTAACCACTGTATCACCACATTCTTGCCAATATCCCTAATGTCTAATGTTGGTGGTTTCTAATAACCTCTGAATATTCACAATTTTATTAGACCATAGATTTGACCTCTATAGATTTTGAATGATTTTGTATAAAGTGCTGTGCTGTCACTAGAGGACACTAGGAAGCCTCATCTAAATGACAGAAGTGAACTTTTCAACCACAGAGCTCTTACCTAATTACCACCACCACATGGAGCTCATTGTGGTGAGCAGAAACTCCTCACCCTATTTAAGTAGCAGTTTGGCTGGAGTTCTCTGCTCATCTCTACTGATATCATGTGGTTATAATCTGATAACAGTCCAATTTAAGGACTGTTTTTGGGTTTTGCTCATTTTTATAGGTGCTTAATACAGAACATTAGCAGTACTGCCACCCCACTTACTAACCTCCTCCCAGGAAACCCCAAGAAACTCCCATGGTACCCTTTATCCACTGCTTTCCCTAATCTTAAGAAGGCTTTTTGCATCTGCCTCCATTCTTAAACCACCAAATCTTAACTTATTTTTCACCTTTATTTTTATTAATTGGAATAGCAAATTCTATACAGAGTGTATACTGGTATAATAATAATTGAAACTTCTGTGAAACATATTTAAAAAATACCTGCTATTCACTCTTACTGCCTCGGTGCCTTTTTTCCATGTGATCAAGCCATGGGGAGACATCTTAGGCTGGCAATGAATCAGCACATCCCCACCTTCCTTCACAAGAATGTGGGTCTTTAGTAGATTAGCTCCAAAATCTGGAGCAACAGCTAAAACAAATCAAAAGAGAAAGCATCTAAAACCATTCTAAAAATGTTAAATTTTAAAGCATTTAAATTTAAAGCATTATGCATGATTAAAAAAGAAATCTCATTTATTCATTATATCTATGCTGTGTACTGTATGTGCATGCATGTATGGCTCTGTACACAGTATATGTGTGCAGTGGGGTGTAGGTTACCTTAATAACAATCAACTCAATTTCTTTGGTATAAAAAATGTAAAGTGTAAATGCCATAAATGTAAAGTTTTTCCCGTTGCTCAAATAAACTTTTAATATGATCATGTCTATCACTGTATTTTAAAAAAGCCCCTTGATTTACCAATGTAATCTTTTACCTTAAAAATTATCATATTAAAATGATCAACAAACAATCATCAGAAGGGGCTGCCATTTTACAGACGGATGAAGAGAATGGTAAAAATTATTAGATTAGGATAACAGCACCCTGAAGAAGATTGTGAACCAAAACCCAATTAAAAATGTTGGGGAGACTGGACTGCTTATGGAGTCAGTGCCTAGAGAACCTCAGTGCACAGACATATGCAAGACATAGGTTTCAGCTGTTGCATTCCTTGTGTCAAGTCATTCTTGAATAAAAGACAGCATCAGAAGCATCTAATGACAAAAGGGACTGGAGTGCTGCTGAGTGGTCCAAAGTAAAGTTCTCTGATAAACGTACATTTAGCATTTTCCTTAGAAATCAAGGTCCCAGAGTCTGTAAGAAGAGAAAGAGGCACAGAATCCGTGTCACTTGAAGTCTAGTTTACAGTTTCCACAGTCAGTAATAGTTTGAAAGTGAAAGTGATACATTTTGCCACTATGTTTGCACACAGCGGAATTGGTCCTCTGCATTTAACCCATTCATGCAGTGAAACACAAATACACAGACACAAGTAAAGTGAGCACACGTGCCCGGAGCAGTGAGCAGCCAGCACAGCGCCCGGAGAGCAAGTGGGGGTTAAGTGCCTTGCCCAAGGACACTTCAGCCATGACTTGTCGGTACCAGGGACCTTCCAGTCGCAAGGCTGGTTCCTTAACCACAAGCCTACGACTGCCCCTGGGGAGACATGTCACCTGCTGGTGTTGGTTTAATGTGTTTTCTGAGGTCCAAGGTTAATTCAGCCGGCTACAAGGAAGTTTTAGCACACCTCGTGCTTCCTGCTGCTGACCAACTTTTAGGAGATGCTGATTTAATTTTCCAACAGAACTTGGCAACTGCACACAGTGCCAAAGCTACAGGTACCTGGTTCAGGGACCATAGTATCCCTGTTTTTAACTGGCCAGCAAAGTCATGACATTAACACTATATCACTAAAATCTATGGGGTATTGTGCAGAGGAAGATGCGACGCGGTAGACCCAACAATGCTGTACAGCTAAAGGCCACTATCGGAGCAACCATATCTCTCATAACACCTGAACCGTGCCATAGACTGATCAAATCTATGCCACGTATTGAGTTCTGTACATGCTGATACTTTTCATGTTCATATTTTCCAGTTGAAAAGCATTTCTAAACATCTGTAGAGATGAGAGCTGGATGAGAGCAGAAGATCTGCTGTTCGTAGCCGACACCCTGTTGTCTTTGTAAAAGCGTTCCTAAAATTTATTTGCCTGTTTAGAAAAGAGATGTCTGTAGTAATTGGGATGGAGTTGCTGGGCTTGTATTCGCTGGTGGCATGGATGTCCTGCCACATCTGGGTTCATAGTTGGAGAAGAATCTACTTTGGACTTTTAACAATGCGTGCCCTCATACCCAGTCTGTGTGATAAAACCTGTTCTAAAGTACAGAGTCTGTCTCCACTGGACAAAATTTGATATTTGTTACTGATGGCTTCACATGTTGGATTAGTGGAGAGTACTTAGAGATGAGAAATTAACAATCACCAGAAACAATAAACTTTTGGTTGAGCAGTCTGCTGTTTGCTAATGGCTGTATAAATATTGTTTATAGCCATCTTGGCATTAGCATACAGTCGGATATAAACTAAGCTCCAGAACAGCTTGTGCACCAAGAGTTCTTAATAAAAATACACAGTCCACACCTATGTTCTTATATGATCTTATATGATGTTCTCTATGATGACCCGAGTCATCTACTGTTCTATCTGCCCATAGTGTGAAGTGGACAGCTAGGTCGACAGCATTTGGGTACAGCCATTTATCCATGTTTCCCTAAATATTACCACATTACAGTCCGTAAATCTCCTACATATCTTATATAGCAAAAGCCAATGCAGTGTTAGCTTTAGCCTAGCTTTTAATTCTTCCTTGCCTCCCTGTTTACTGTCTCAACGTCCCTTGGGATCACTTCCGCCTGGCTTGGTAGAGTTCATAGTCTCTGGTGTTCTGGAGATTTCCGCTGGGAAGTGTCGAAGATTGGTAATAGAACTATCAATGCCCAAAGGTTCCTGTCAGAAGTAAGCTTTTCTGTATGAACAGACTCAAAATGAGCAAGAAAATCCTGCAAAAGCAAAAAATCTGGTACAGACGCAGGATCCCGCAAGGTGCTTGTGCAGTCATTTTGGTAAACAATATATATTATACTATATATATTATACAATTGTGACTCTGAGTACAACAGCAATAATCAACTAGAAAGTGCAGTTCCTGCAGAAACTGCCATGTGTGTTGCCCCGGTGCATCCCTGGGTATAAATTCAGAACATGGGCTTATTTATAATAATGACAGTAATGATAAATACAGTTGGAATTATGTCGAATGACATCTCGGTTTTATGACTCTATTACTATTGATATTTTAATCATAAATTCATGTAAATATTTGAAAATGACATTTCTAGCAAAAGCAGTTTTCTCCCCTCCTCCCTCGTATTTACGTGTGTTTGTGTGGCACATGCACAAGAGTGCGCTCTGTGTTTTTGTGTATGACAGACATGGCTCCTTCTTCAATGCTTCATATCTCAAAAACCACAGTAGGTAGAAAGATACAATTTTGTATTTTTACAGTATACAGGTATCTCTATTGATTTATAATTAAATATATCTAAATGATATAAAATGTTTTACATATGATTTTGCATTTAAAACGGGAGAAAATAAGCTGAATAATGCAGATAGCGCATGCTGAACATTTGTGTATTTTTGTGAATAATGCAGATAGCGTATGCTGAACATTTGTGTATTTTTGTAAAATGGCAGAGACATGACAGTTTAGAAAAAAGATATAAGTATTGGTGTTGTGAAAATTTAACATGGAGGTCTATGGGGATATTTTAAGAGGTGTGTATGATCAAATGATGATAACTCGAAAAGGAATGCATCAATCAATTAGGGCAGACCCGACTCTACAATTTAAAGTTTAAATGGCATTTCTACATGAAACAATAATAATGTTATAAGCCGGTTATGAAAGGTTTTGATTAATTAAACAGGTCTCATTCCTAGAGTGTAGCTAAACTGCTTTGATCTTGTATATCACATGGTGTGAATTTTCAAGAGTGCTACTGCGTGAACGGAGAGTGCAATCTGTGTTCAAATCTGTAATCTGATGTGATGGTTCAGGCTGGAACCAGGTCGCTCTGCAACACACATAAAAATGTGTTTTCTAAAATACATACACACACACACACTATCCATGCTCCGACATCTCACCCGCCACCCCAAACACACACAAACCAAAAACACATTTATCCATTCTTTCCACAAGAGATCATTGAATTAAACATATTCTTTTGGAAATCGAATACTTACCAAACACTCTGAGCTCTGCATTAGTGTACACCTCCCCATAATTGTTCTCAGCTACGCACTGGTAAAGTCCGGCATCAGACAGCCGCACACGTCTAATAAACAGCATGCTGTTATTTACCTGCACCCTTTCCTGTCAAGTAATATAGAAATATTGCCTATAAGAGACTTTTAACAAGATTGGTAATCTACATAAAAGTGCTATATTTCAGAGAATGTGTTAAAGTTATCATCGATTAAATTTGCTGGCAATGTTGGGAAGGGATTGTAAAAAAAAAATCTCATAATCAAAGACATATTATAATGGCAGTTAAGACACAGCGAACTGGCTATGTTACACCTATGCAATTAATGTGGGTGAGCAAATAATTTTGGAAATATAGTGTATGGCACTATTTTATGTAACTTACTGAGTGGCTAAAATAGATGTGTAAGAATAGGGAGAACAAATGGATTTTATTTTACACCATATGTCTACTCATGCTGAAACTGCGGTGACTGGAAAACACACTTGTTATTAAGTTAATTAAGTAAAAAACTGGAAGTTTGTTGAAAATGTAGTGACTACTTAATAAAAAGTGGAGTTTGCATGGTCTCCCTGTGTTCTTGTGGGTTTTCTCTTTTCTTTGGGTTAAATCCAAAGACATGCATGCTAGGTTCGTTAATGTCTGGCCCTTAGTGTGTGAATATGTATGTGTGTATGTGTTCCCAACAATAAATTGGCACCTTGTCTAGGGTTGTTCCTGCATTTGCGCCGAGAGTTGATGGGTGGCTTGTTGCTGGCCCATGACCCTGTGTGGATTACGTGGAATTAAATTAATTAATGAATGGTTTAACAGCAATTTAACGTCTAGTCATTTGAAAAGAACCAGAAAGGGGACTAGATGCAAATGATATCTTTTTTAATTTTTTAATTCAGGTTCTAATGACTTTATTTATCGCAGCTTTGCAGCTTTCTCAGTACGATGCACCATATTCTATAGATCTTCTTAGAGTTTAAATGGCCCGTCCACTGATCCTTAATTCTTTTATAAATCCTTGTGGCACTTTCTCCATAACTTATTCTGCTAAGATATTAAACAGACTTAGTGAGAGGATACATACTTTTCTGACACCTTTTCTGACGCTCAACCATGCTGATGTATGACTGGCTGTCCTGACAGCATCAAAATGTTTACGGTAGAGATTTCTGAGCAGTTGGACCAGTTATAAGGGGATAACCATCTCAAGCATGTTTAAACATAGTAGGCCGTGCCGTATCATTAAAGTTTTTTCCACTCGAAGATTTCACTGGAAATCCAGTTTTTGAATTTGCTATAATTCTGTATCCTAATCAGATTTCAGCATGATGCTTACTGCCATAGTTCACCTTGTGTGTGTGGTTCTTCAAGTCTCTCCAGATCTTCAAATCTGTTGGCAACCTCCACTCAAGTTTTGATGCTTAATTGTCCGTTCTGAGTTTTTCAAGGTCCAGGGTAATTGGCTTCTTCATGCTTCAATCTTTTGTCGAGGTGTAACATAATTTTGGTGATGAAAAAAGGTCTGACCACTATCATTTCTCAAACCTTGGTCTCATGACCAAGAAGCACTTTACTTTCTTCTGTATTTTCCTCTGATTCTGACATGGAAATAACATTTGATGATGTGTAGGTTCTTCTTGGGATTCTTTGCAAGTACTTATTCAAAATGTAGCATTGCTCAATTTCTTCAGTCTTCTTCTTGAAGCAATTTTTTTAAACAAATAAGATGAACAATATGGCGTAACCCAAAACAAGCAAAATAAGGCACGCTTATAAAACGCATGTAATATTAAAGGAATGAGGCACGCTTATAGACTGCTTGATAATATTAAGGAAATAAGACATGCTTATAAAATGCATGTAACAAGGAAATGAGGCACACTTATGAAATGCATAATAATATTAAGGAAAAACGCGTGTACTAAACTAAAAAGAATCCTGACAGTCAGTGAGGATATTTATGAACAAAACGCTGTGCTGAAGAAACCCTTACTTCCTCCACCTGTTTCGGGAAAAGCAGGGGTGCAAAGCCGAATTGGCACTTGAACGGCGATATCCCCAATGCCGAGTGACGCAAGGAGTTGTGTGCGTATTTAGCCTACACCAAGTGATTGAACCAGGAAGAGGGACTGGAGGAACTCAATCCAGGTCCTGATTCTCTGTCTGCCCGTAAGACTCAGGATGGAACCCTAATGAAAGGCTAGCGGTGGCCCAGAGGAGACAACAAAATGCTCTTTAAAAGCTGCTATTGAATTGCAGCCCTCTTTTAGATACTAAATCAACCTCCAATAATTAGATCAACATGATATATTTATTCCTTTGCAGCTTTCTCAGTACGATTGATTTGCAGCCCTCTTACAGATACTAAATCAACTGGAATGCCATGAACCCTCACCACATGGTGGAGAATGAGGTCAGCAGTATCTTTGGCCAAGGGCAGCTTAAACAACGCAATAAATTTGCATGCCTTGGAGAAGCGATCGACAACAACAAGGACAACCGTATTACCTTTTGAAGAAGGAACTCCTGTCACAAAGTCAAGAGATAGGTGAGACCACGGTCGAGATGAGACAGGTAAAGTATGGATAAACATTGATACCTGGCCCTGGTGGTTTTGTTTTGAGCGCATACTTCGCAGGAGGAAATGAATATCCAAACTTCACATTCGAGATTAACCCACAAAAACCTTCTACAAATAAAATTGGGCATCTAGCATTAGGAGAAACAAATAGCCGGTCAAGTGGACCTCCTCCCGGGTCAGGGTATTTGCGTAAAGCACGCCTTGTCTCAACCAACTACTGGTGCCAGAATTTTGGGCAAAGGTATCCCGTTTCTGGAAAAGTTTCCATCTCCCACTGGCAAGAAAGAGTGTTGCGTTTACGGTTTTTAAAACCTAGCTTATAAGAAGTCAAAATGACTAAAAACATTGATCAGCGTGCATGGTGTGAATTCAGCCACTTTGTGTGGTTAAGCGGTGTGAAAAATATGTGCAGGGCTGGAGCCTCTGGGTTCACTTTGACACTGGGAAAGAACAGTCCCAACACCTACCGCAGAGGTGTCTAAATGATTCCTTAGGTTGGGTTACCAAAAAAAGGGGGACTTCTTTATTTTCCCGAAAAGTTTGTTTATGGCCAGAAGATGTAGGACCTGGCAAACATGAGTTACATGTTCCTCTTTATAACAACTATATACTAAAATGTCGTCTTGTTAGGCGAATGTTTACTTGCCCAGGGTCTCATGTAGGACCTCGTTAATCAGCCATTGAAAGACTACCGGAAATTTATAAGCCCAAATGGCATAACTCTTTTTTTATTTCCCCGTTAGAGTTATGAATGCTGTCTTCACTCATACCCAGATTTGATTCTTATTAAGTTATAGGCACTGCACAGTTCTAATTTAGTGAATACTGTAGCCTGTTGCAGTGCCTCAAAAGCAGTGGACATGAGTAGAAGAGGATGGCAGTCTTTCACTGTGAGTGCATTGAGACCCCGCAGAGTTCCATCTTTCTTTGCACAAAGAATAAGGGAGGTATAAACCCTAACTCTAACACTTCTTGAATATATTCTCCTTCATCGTTTTTATTACTGGGACCGACAGATAAAAAGGCGCCCCCTAGGAGTAGTAGTTCCCAGGAGAAGATTGCACAGCTAAACTCCTGGTGGGAGAAAGTGCCTTTACTTTACTGAACACATGCCCAAGGTCCCAATATTCCAGCGGTACCTTGGACAAGTCTTCACTCTCTGGTCTAACTGGGGTCCGGGACCTACCGAATAAAATGCAGTGGCCGTGACAATAGATGGAATTAATGGTTCTGGGGGAATCCCCAGACTCTGAGCCAGACCCAAGTCAATGAAAGATCTGGCAGCCCCAGAATCAATGAAGGAATGTAGATTGTGTACCCCTCCTTTCTGCCAATTTAAAGTTATGGGTAGGGTCAGCCCAAGGACCGACAGATCACGTATCTGTGCTCTTATCACCTCCTTTATTTAGTGAGAGCATTGGCATTTGACACCTTAACAGGACTATTAATTATCCTGGGGGTGGTACCCTTGCCAGCCCCACTCATGCCCAACTGCCTGGGTTCTGGTTGTTGACCCATTGTTAAAGCCTCCAGTGAGATCCCAAGTGGGGATTTCATTCATCTTTAAGATTAGTGTTTAGAGCTTGTTGATATATTGGAGGCAGAGAGGAAGACCAAAGAGAAGATATATAGATGTGGTCAATGTAGACATGCAGGTAGTTGGTGTGAAAGCAGAAGATGCAGAGGACAGAGTGAGGTGGAAAAGGTTGGCACGCTGTGGCGACCCCTGATAAAAGGGAGAGGCTGAAAGAAGAAGAATTTTGTTGATAAATTGAGGATAATGCCTCTCTATTCCACCCATTTTCAGCAGCTAGGGTCCTAAACAATATCGTGAACTCAGAAACGCTTTGGGAACCTTGGGTGAGGTTGAGTAAACAGCTAGATGCATCCCTTCCACCCAGAGGATGATAAAATGTTGCTCACACGGTTGACATGAATGCTTTGGCTGTTTGGTAGACCGCTAAACAGGCAGTCAGTTCTGTTTAGCGGTCAGACATGAAATTATGAAGGACATCTTGGCTCGATAGGTAGAGAACTTGGATGGTTGTTGCTCAAAAATGAGAGACACTTGTAAGGAAAATCTCTGATCTTGTCTGGTTACCCAGCGTAGCACTGGGGTTAGGCAGAGAAATAGACACCTGGTGAGTTTCACCAAATGTTTGGAAGGAAGCACCCTGATGAGTTTCACCATGGTTAGGAAAGAAATCGAAGATTTCTACCAAAGGATTAATTCAGGCAGAGATTATTTTCTTTAAGAAATATTTCCCTAATATACCTACTCAGCAGCATTTAGCACCCAAAATGATCAAACGGTGCAGCACTGACCTAAGGCGAAAACACATTTAAATAGAGCTTGTACCAGTTGTCATTAATCATGTCTAATTACATGTGTGCGCTGTTTCCACGGTTGCCTGACACCATATATTGTTATGGGGGCGCTGTGATCGGCTGTCTGCCGAGACTGCGCTGCGCCTCTGCATGGTTGGTGGTATCGGTGCACCCCTAACAAAACTACCATTCAGAGTTACTGCAAAATCAGAAAGTTCTTCTAGCTGCCTGTCTAAAAATAAGTATGTCTTGCATGTTCTCCCCGTGTTCACACAGGTTTTCTCTGCGTGCGCCGATTCCCTCCTGGATTCCAAAAACGTGCATGAAATGGTTAATTGGTGTCTCTTAATTGCCCATCCCGTTAGTGTGTAAATGTGTGTGGGCGCAATATGATGGAGAGAGGTCTGTAGTTTTAATCATAGGTACACTTAAACTATGAGTCAAAATAAGAAAAAAACAGTAAATCACATTGTAGGATTTTTAAAGAATCTATTTGTAAATTATGGTGGAAAATAGGTATTTAGTCAAGAACAAAAGTTTAACTTAATACTTTGTAACATAAACTTTGTTAGCAATAACAGAGGTCAAACTTTTCCTTTAAGTCTTCAACAGGTTTGCACACGCTGTAGGTATTTTGGCCCATTCCTTTCATGCAAATCTCTTCTAGTGCAGTGATGTTTTGGGGCTGTCCCTAGACTACACAAATTTTCTATGGGGTTGAGGTCTGGAGACAAACTAGGCCACTCCAAGACCTTAAAATGCTTTTTATGGAGCCACTCTTTATTGCTCAAGCAGTGTGTTTGGAATCATTGTTATGCTGGAAGGCCCAGCCACGTTCCATCTTCAATGCTCTTACAGATGGAAAGAGGTTTTGGATTAACATATAATACATGGCCCCATTCATTCTTCCCTAAACACGAATCAGCCATCCTATCCCTTTTGCTCTCTTCAAGCCATTCGTCAGGTCACTAAGTGTAGTTCTGGGAATTTTTTTTCACTGATCTCATCATAATTTTGACCCCACGAGATAATATTTTGCATTGGCCCCAGATTGAGGGAGATTATCAATGGTCTTGTATGTTTTCTATTTTCTTACAAATGCTCCAACAGTTGATTTATTCACTCTAACCTGCTTGCATATTGTAGATTCACTCTTTCCAGCTTGGTACAGGTCTACAATTTCTTCCTGGTGTCCCTCAACAGCTCTTTGGTCTTGGCCATGTTTGAGTTTGAAGTCTGAAGAGTGGAGGACAGTTTAGCTTCTTATATCTTGGTTTTTTGTGGGTAAACATATACTTATTTTCCACCATCATTTATAAATAAATTATTTAAAAATCATACAATGTCAATGTCTGTATTATTTCTCATTTTGTCTACTATAGTTAAAGTGTACCTATGATGAGAATTATAGACCTCTCTCATCTTTCTAAGTTGGAGAACTTGCACAACGAGTGGCTAATTAAAACTTTTTTTGCCCTACTGTAGATCTAAACCAGTAAGGGTCGTTCCTATATCTCCAACAACATTCTCCAGTATATAAAGTAGAATAGTATGATCAATGGTATCAAAAGCAGCACAACCCTGATGAGGTGCAACTAGGAGGTCATTAACCACTTTTTCATTTACATATTCGACCATATTAGCTACAGAATTATATTGTTTTATGATCATTTCATGATTTTCACTGAAAAAATTTAATGAAGTCACCACTACTGTAAAATGATGATGATGCACATGGGCCTGAGTTGGTCTTTTTAATACTAAATAGGAGACTGTGATAATTTTTAGTTTCTTTAATTAAATTGGATATATATTTTGATTTATTGCCACTAAGAGCTTTTTCAGTGATTTTTCTTTCATGCTGTTTGAAACATTACTAGTTTAATTTGACGCTAGTTCTGTTCTAATTTTTGATTGTGTTGTTTGAAGATACATGTATTATCATTATACAAAGGAGCTAATTTTTTCTTTATAAGTAACTTCCTTTTTAAAAGGAACTACTTTATGTATAGTTCTGCAGAAGGTTGACTTTATTTGAAGGAAGAATTCATTTGCCTGATCAAGTTCTGTAGGTTCTGTAAGTAAGCAAGTCAAAATTACATCAGGAAGTTTATCTACAAAATTATGTTCAGTATCTGATGTAAATGTGCACCTGAAACTGTAACATGGAAGAGTGAGTATATTGTGTTTTATCTACATTTTAAATGTGTTTAAGAAATAGTGTTCTAAGAGAGTAAAGTAGATTATCAGAATGAATATTGAAATAAAATTTCTGTAATTAGCTACACTTAATACTGCGAAGGAACCAGATGTCAGCAACCCTGCGCCCGCCGGATTCCCCCTGACTGCCCATTTCCTTTTATTATTACTCTAAATGTTGTATATTATTGTTATTTATGGAATCATGTATATGTTATACACCACTACTGTAAAATGATGATGATGCACATGGGCCTGAGTTGGTCTTTTTAATACTAAATAGGAGACTGTGATAA
>JAOUQV010252036.1:0-14139 GCA_028565295.1 Aspidoras spilotus
AAAGCTGTGGTTGCTGATTTCTGTAAGAATGTGTGTTTGTGTGTGTTTGTAGTTTTCAGCTGTGTTTGCTGTGGTTGTTGATTTCTGTAAGAATGTGTGTTTGTGTGTGTGTATAGTTCTCAGCTGAAAGAAAGCTGTGGTTGTTGATTTCTGTAGGAATATATGTGCGTGTGTATGTGTGCGTGTGTGTAGTTCTCAGCTGAAAGAAAGAAAGCTGTGGTTGTTAATTTCTGTGAAAATGTGTGTGTGTGTGTGTGTGAGTAGCTTTTAGTTGAATGGAAGGTACTGTGTGTTTGCTAATTTCTATAAGAATATATGTGTTTTTTGTGTGTAGTTCTTGACTGAAGTGAAGATGATGTTGATTTTTGTGAGTGTGTGAGGTGTGGATGCAGGCAGTAAATTAGACAGCAGGCAAGTGTGTGAGGTGTGTGTGTTTGTGTGGTGGCATGTGGAAGCAGGTGAGTGAGTGGGATCTGGAGGAGGAGGAGGGTGTTAAGAAGAAGGTGCTAAAGGAAAGTGAAAGGTGTGATTGAGGGGAAAGAACACCAGCAGTGTGTCACTTGTCATTTCTATATGCAGTGAGATTGTGCTGTTTGAGTTTTTTTCCTCTCAGCTTGCTCAGAGTTTGAGTTTATTTAAAGAACATGTGTGATGGCGGAGATTACATGTTAATCCTTGTGGAGTTAGTAATGCTATGAGTTTAGCAACCCGCAGCTAGTGATTGCACAGCATTACACGAGAGCTTTCAGTAGGTTTTCTCTAACTATTACGATCAAGCTAATATAGCAAATGAAGTCTTGCTTAACTCTTTGTCCAGGTTTTTAATTTCCAGAAAACACCTGAACAAACCAACATGTTCTACAATAGCTGATTGTTACATAACCACCAATTAGAGCACTTCACTATCTGTGATCATATGCCAGGTGTTCCTAATCCAGTAATAATTCAGTTTACACTGTATAGGGTCATCATCTTTATCATGTTAGCATTGTTGTGCTGGTGATGATGCTCAGCTGGAGAAAATGCCACAGGGCACCAAATGCCTCATACATAGTCTTTATGTCTGGGTCTATACAAGGCCGAAGGCAGTGTAACAACTCATTTACATTAACGGGAGGAGCAGACTATATCCCCTCCTCTTCTCTCATCTTCTCTTCTTTTTTCTTTACTTTTATTCATTTTTACTATCTTTATTTTTTTCTCTTTATTCTTTACTTTTGTTATTATTTATTCATTTCCTCTTCCTTGCTCCTTTTTCTCATCTCTTCTCTTCTCTGTCCTACTTTCTTCCTTGCACTTTTATTTTGGTCTCCTCTATTCTCTTCTCTTCTATTTATCTTTTCTTTTTTTACTTGTCTTATGTTGCTTCTATAAACCGGATTTTCAAGTTGGGACAAACTACAAACTGTAAATAAACTGAATGCAATAATTTACAAATCTCAAAAATCTCACAAGTGAGACATTTTGAAATTTTCATGCAAAATATTGGCTCATTTTGTGCGCAGCACAAAAATTTGGGACGGGGCAATAAGAGGTTGGAAAATTTAAAGAAACAAACAATTGTAAAACAAGGTGCAAACTTATTTAAACTCGTTAATTTGCAATAGGTTATTAACATGACTGGTTATAAAAAGAGTATCTTAAAGTGGCAGTGGCTCTCAGAAGTAAAGGTGGGAAGAGGATCAACCTCTCATTCTGCGCCAACAACTAGTGGAGCGATATCATAAAGGAGTTTGACAGTATAAAACTGCAATAAGTTTGAACATATCATCATCTACGCTGCATAATATCATGAAAAGTTTCAAGGGAATCTGGAAGAATCACTGTGCGTTAAGGCCGGAAAACTGGGTGCCCTGATCTTCGGGCCCTTAGACGGCACTGCATCACAACATACAGGCATGATTCTTATTTGAAATCACATAATGGGCTCAGGAATATTTCCAGAAAACATTATCTGTGAACACAATTCACCATGCCATCCACCGTTGCTAGCTAAAACTCTATAGTTTGAAGAAAATGCCGTATCTAAACAAGATCCAGAAACACAGACGTCTTCACTGGGCCAAGGCTCTTTTAAAATGACTGTGGAAAAGTGGAAAACTGTTCTGTGGTCAGACGAATCAAAATTTGAAGTTATTTTTGGAAGTCAGAGATTCCATGACTAAAGAGGAGAAGGACGACCCAAGTTGTTATCAGTGCTCAGTTCAGAAGCCTGCATCTCTTTTGCATTTGTGTGTGGCATGGGCAGATTACACATCTGGAAGGACACTGTCAATGCTAAAAGGTATATCCAGGTACTAAAGCAACATAGGCTCCCATCCAGACGAGGGAATACCTTGCTTTTTCCAACATGACAATGCAAAAACAAATACTGCATCAATTACAGCATCATCATATCAACTAGATTCCTACTTTAGACAAGAATTAACTATAACGTTCCTATCCCTCAATTTGACCAACTTGTCTCCTTAGTTCCCACACATTTACAGACTGTTATAAGAAGAGAAAAGGTGATGTCTCACAGTGGTAAACTTGACTTTTTTGAGATGTGTTGTTGTCACAAAATTTAAAATCTAATTTTTCTCTTTAAACAATACATTTTCTTAGTTTAAGCATATGATATATATATTTCTAGTCTATATCTATTTCTATCTATATCTATATATCTATTCTGAATAAAATATGGAATTTTGAAACTTCCACATCATTGCATTTTGTTTCTTGTACTATTTCCTCTTTTCTCTGATGTATGCCTTTTTTATTCTCTTCTCTCTTCTTTTATTCTTTTATTTCAATCTCTACTCTTTTTCTTTTTTTTCTGTTTTATTTTCTATTTTTCTTATATTTATACTTTTATTCTATTTTCTTTGCATGGGCAGTAGTTTATTTACGAGCGCTTATTCATTATTTATAAATATTATTATTAATATTTCAATCCCTTGTTCGTTTTCTGTTTGTTTGCATCTTTTTTAATGGCACGAGAGAAACTAGCTGCACGTTGTCATGTTATTATGTGTGTTGAGGGTATGATTTTTACCTCAGTCTCTGTGAAGGTTTTATTATCCGTAATCACATCCCTACCTCACACGCATCTACACACAGCATCCTTCATCCTTCCATCTATGCACAGCACACAGTTTCTCTCAGAGAGGTGTGTTTAGCAGTAGTGTGTAGCTGCTGAAAGAAAACATTAAATATATTGGAAAGATTCCAGATTTCACCTTTTTATCGAAAAATGTACCAGCTTTTGAATGTCAAGTTTATTCAATTGTGAGTTATCCGATAGAGAACTACATCACTTTCATTCACACCATATGCTCACAAATGTAGCAACACTCATTATTTTTTGCACTGTATCACATTTTATCCGCTTTAAGTGCACTTCTCCATTAAAGAGGCCCCTAACTGGGCTCTTCATTGTATACGCCTATTAGAAATGCCTATACAGCACTCTTTGGGACTGTTAATTAGGTGCGTAATAACTGCACCTTTTACTAATGGAAGGGCACCCATAAAAGTGGGGGCAGCCAATGGGGCACTTTGACTCATTGCTGTGCTACAGTAGTATGGAACTTTAGCAATGTTTTTTAAACCAGGGGGCACAAGAGGAGCAGTTTCCCCGTTTCGTCATTTCATTGCTGTTAGCTGAGACGTGGTGGTAAAGCTCAGACCATTTTAAGTTACTATTTACAAGTTACTAGGAGCAGTGATGACTTAGTGGTTAAAGGCTCTGGGTTACTGATTGGAATCTCAGTGGTAACGCTTCATAAGCTACCGTTGTTGAGTCCTTAAGCAAGACCTTTAACACTTTCTGATCCAGGGACTTTTAATAAAAAGTGCTTCACTGCAAGCTTAACCATTTATGATTTTTATTTTTTTTTATTTTAAGTAGCTATTAGTGCTGTGTTGGGTAAAAAAGCACAACACACCGGTGGTCATGCAGACACAAATTTATGTCTGGGGCTATGCAGGTAATTGTTACCTTTTTGGTTGAATGCATGTGGTGTTTATCGACCATTATGTGGGCAGTTAATGGCTGTAGAGGAACAGTCCAGGCTCACTCGACAGTCTATTTTAAACCTCTTCTCTCTGTGTGAGCTCTCGTTTTCTTTCCTTCCTGTTTTCTCTGTCCTTCTCTGTGTGATTCCTCTTCAAACACCAGATGATGTAGCAGCCGTGTACCGAGGTCTTCTGATGCTAATGGAATATCTTTCTTCTCCCACGGGGAGCCAACCTGTTTCCTCAGCAGTGCCAAATTATGTGTACTTTGTGATATTTCTCATATTCCAACATGGACATTGTTTTGTCACAGATAAAGTATATAAACAAATATGCCAGACTAATACCCAGACAAAATACCTAAAGATGTATTCTAACAAAATGTTGGTTTTAATCAGTGAGAGAAAAAATGCAAGCTTCCGATTACAAAATCAATATGCAAAATCATGTTCTTATATACAGCTTATATATAAACCAAAGATAGGAATAAATAGGAAACATGCAGTTGTCTAAAATTATTTGTATCTTGTCGCATTTCAGTCTCTCTTTACTGGAACTGAACGTGCAAACCTGTTCCAGCTTGATGATGACTTTGGGCATAAAGTGAGGTCTACAAAGACATGCTCTGTTAAGGTGCATTTGAAGATTTTTATGGTTCTTCCAGGAGCTCGTTTCACACACCGTTGAAATAAATTGGAACACTGAATGAACCCCAGGCCTCTTCGAGCAACATCGGTACCTGAATTCAGTAAAGCCGAATAAGCACAAAAACCCACATCCATGCTCCAAAATGGAGTGAAAAGCCTGTCCAGCTACTGAGGCCATGAATGGAATACTAAATAAAGAACAAGCAAATATGGCTATGAAGATCAGCTGTCCACATACTTTTGCCATATATTGTTTTTAAAAATAATATCATTAGTGCACTAGCAGATTTGACAAGCCACTAACATTTTAATGAAAGAGTTTCTGTTACTAAGATATACAATGAGCAAGCGTTTGTTATTGAGGTTAATTGGGGTTACTGTATGATTTTCTATTACACAGGCATCTCATAAACAAATTATAATCGTAAGAGTTTATCAAAATATTAGATCATGTTCCAGTTCACTTTGTCCTGCCCACACTGTGTCAGGGCAAGCAGATCTCCTGTGTTGAAGCTTATCTGCTGTTGTAGAGTATATGTAATAGGATAAGTGATGCAGCCTGATGGTTTTATTTACTCATTTCTTTACTACTGTGAACATCGGACTATAGTGTAAAAATGACAAAAACAACATTTATTATATAATAGAACAGAAACCTTTATTTGTAACATATGCATTGTTAAACAGTGAAATACTTTTCTTTACATTTCCGGTTAGGATGTCCACGGTACAGTGATCAGTAACACCAAGCCATAACCACTGGGCAACCTCTATTTGATTAGTTTAATTTAAAATTATGTACCATCTTCTGTGATGAGAGAAGACACACGAGTAAGGTTGGCACTTGTTTGCCTCAATGGCGAGAGACACTTAACATTGTTTTACTGAGATAAGATGCACTTATGAAAGTAAGCAAGTAAAAGAGTCAATGCGAAGAGAAGAAACATGAAGAAAAATAAAAGAAGGAAACTATTCAACAACTGCAAAAAAAGCTCTTCTTCAAAAAGTAAGCCCGGAGTTGTCATAGTTTCACCAGAGTCCTCTAGAAACGTTTAGTTCCCTGCAACACCATCTAATATAGGAAACTGCAATTGCCAAAAGCTGCCACAAAAGAACAATATGATTTCATCTGTAGCCATAAAAGATCTAAGACTATTTTAGTCAAATCTAAACTTTCAATAGCGTAGGCACCTTAGGATGTCCACGGTACAGTGACATTGAGTTTCTGATCAGTAACCTCAAGCCATAACCACTCAAAATAACCCCAAGCCATAACCATTCAAAATTATGTACCATCTTCTGTGATGAGGATGAAAGCTTAAGAACCATCACTTGTTGCAATGTGGTTCACCTGATGCAAAACAATCTGTTCTTTTCAAAGACAAAATACAATAATAATAATAATATTATGTTCAACTTATATAGTGCTTTTCACATGGTTCCTTATGAACATTGCTGACATGTTTTTGGCATGTTTGACTTTTTCCAAACTCAGACTAGGGTGATACATTTACATTTGCATTCAGAAGTTGTTTCTATCTATAGAATCTTGAAAAAGTGTTTAATTGCTAAAATGCAAGATAATTAAAAATTGCAACTAAAACCACCTTAAAAACTCCTATACTATACTAAACCTGTAGCAAAGATGATTCAGTAAACACAGTGATGAACTGTAATTGTTATGAACTGCCAGGTTAGTGCTCAATTAAGTACAGTGAAAACAGGTGAGTCTTCAGTCCGCCTTTGAAGATAGCAAGTAATTACATTAAGATTCTTCTTCTTCTTTTGGCCTCTCCCTTCATCAGGGGTTGCCACAGCAAGTCAATCATCACTAAAGAACAGAAGAATATTCAAGGGAATTTATTTCATTACCTATGAATATTTGTCTTTTCCTGCATGATGGTGGGTTAAGTTAAGCAACGGTTGCAGTACAAGGATCTCTGTTTACATACAAATTATCATGAAGTAGGGAGGGGCTGGACCATTTTTGGCTTGGTAGGCCAGCATCAGGGGTTTATAACTGATGTGGGAGGTTATATGACCCAGTGAAGGGTATGCAGAGTTGACAGAGCCCTATATGACAGAGTTGCATTAGGTCAGTCTTGAGAGGACAAGAGACTGAAAACGTCTGGCCTCCCTTGAGTGAAATGGTCAAAATCTCAGAATATTCTAACATTTGACTCCTTCAGATGTCAAAACTGCTTTTACAAAATTTTATAAATATAGTGGCTCTTTTCTAACTCTAAACAAGCCGAATTCCCAAACCCTTTACAAAATAACTTCTACAACTTAAACTAAACCAGCTCCATCTCACTTAAAATATTATCTCGGACCATGGCCAGATGAGCTGAATAACCTTTAACCACGATTGCTTCTTAGACCAATGTTGATATGTGATCAAGGACCTTCCATAGAATAAGGAAAATAAAATATAAGCGAATATTGCTAGATAAAAATCTTCAGTCAAACAGAGTGGATCAGTCACATTTTGGAATATAATGCAATTACAATTGAATAGACACTGTGTGTAAAATGTGTAACCTTGATGAAATACATATAAAATACAGATTTTGAATGAAGACCTCAGTTTGATAAAAGAGATAAAACCAGTTAGCCTTCCTGGTTTATTGAGCACACATAGTATGTTTATGAATTAACTGTATAATCCTATATCTATAACAGTATAATGATTATTATTATATAAGATTTACAAAGATAAAAAAATGTGAATTCCAAAGTTTAGAATATGTACTTGAATTATACAGTAGTTTATAGTTGTAGTATTATTGGTTTATAATAATATGTAATGTTTAATTAAGCACATGGTCAATATAAAACATTTAATACAGAGTGATATATACTGTATTTTGTGTGTTTGGTGTGTATAGTATAAACATATAATCATATCATATCTTATATTAAACGTCCGGTTTCTGAATCCTGAAAAAATGGTCAAGTGCCGGTACAGTAATAGAGTTTCTATAGTTAGAAAAGTGGAAACAACATTTAATGTTAAACATATGGTTCAGACAAGAGACAATGTACTGTGCGCTTATGAGAGAAGAGACACACAAGTAAGGTTGGCATTTGTTTGCCTCAATGGCGAGAAGGCACTAAACATTGTTTTACTAAGATAAGATGCACTTATGAAAGTAAGCAAGTAAAAGAGTCAATGTGAAGAAAAGAAACCAGAGGAAAATAAAAGAAGGAAACTATTCAACAACTGCAAAAGACGCTCTCCTTTAAAAAGTAAGCCAGGAGTTGTCATAGTTTCACAAGAGTCCTCTAGTTCCCTGCAACACCATCTAATATAGGAAACTGCAATTGCCATAAGCTGCCACAAAAGAACAAAATCATTTCATCTGTAGCGATAAAAGATCTGAGATGATTTTAGTCAAATCTAAACTTTTAATAGTGTATGCACCTCCAAGATGTATTCAGAGCAAAGTTTTACTGATTCAAAAATAAAAATGGAAAAAGAAGGAATAGAAGTTGATAGAAATATGATTTAAAGACATGAGGACAGGTTTAGATTCCTATATATATTATTATAATCGAGACCTTAGAGAACCAAATAAATTCTGAAACCAGAATGTTTGACTGTTCCAAGTATGAGATAGAGATCAAGTAAAACATGTTTAAAATGAATTAGAATTTAACTAAAGGCAAGAATATGGACTTTTGCATAACCTGAACATTCCCTCATAGGACATAAGTAGAAAGATAAACAGTTATACATCAGTAACTGTGGAGATGATTAAATTCATGGAAAACACATAAAAGTTGGCTCTGATAAAGCATCTATAAAGGTAAGAAAACTTTCAGCTTCACCAAAGATGATGCAAGGTCATTTCTTGGATCAACTGTCTTAAGAGCTTTTTAAAGTAGTCATGGAGGAAGCTCTGAATCAAAATGGATTTAAGTGGCAGCTCGCTTAGCAGCTAAACAGGCTGAAAATGAAAGCGAAAAGGATATATCTGCACAGAAGTAGGTGCCATTTGAGGTTGAAGAAAGACAGCAGGCTAAGATGTTAGAGCTGGAATACCAGCAGAGGAAAGAGCAGTTTGCCCTTCAGGAAAAGTAGTTTGCACTTCAGGAAAAGATAAAGGAGTGGCAAAGACAAAGAGGCCTAGATGCCTTAGAAGCTGAAACAGAGTGTACTCTTAATAAGAGAATAAAATTCTATGATAGGATAGGGAATGGCAAGAACGAAGTCTTCACTTCAAGTCAGTAAAATAAGCATGAGAGCATTTCAAGCAACCAAGTTTCTCAAGAGGAACATTTTCCTTCTTGCTCTGAATATAAACCTTAGCCTAGAATGAACAATAACAAAAAGGTACGAGTTGTAGTTTCATAACCGACATACACTCATGATTACATTCCATTTGAAAACTCAGTACTCAGCAGTGTTGAGGAAGAAATGTTAGGTCTGTTAAAGAGGGTTTATAATTATTATCTTCAGATATGCTGGTGTACGTGGGAATGGTACCTGGGCTTAGACTGCATGAGATTATACAAGGATAAGGATTACAGTGAAATTTCAACAAGCTGGATTTTTAAAGCGGTGTGCGGTAGTTATACAGAACTTAGGGGTAAATCAGTCTATTTGTCAACCAGTCTCTCAAATTAAATATTGGACTGAAACGAAATGCCTTTGTGTCTAATCTCTTACCCAACATAATTTGAAGCTTATATTTCCCCACATAAAAGTGCTATATTCTAGCCAGTCATGCAGTGATAGCTGGTCCGTGATGGAATTTGTTTATAGCACTTTGTTAAACCATATAAACTGGAGAAAAGGTGTCTCTGCTGGTTTGCCCTTTCATGATAATCCCTTAATTTATAATAAATAGGGGCCAGCACACAGAATTCAGGGAACAAAATCCACAAAGTGGCAAACATCCTTTACATGTACGCTGACCTATGGTAACTACGGCAGCTCTGCTAATTTGCATTGCTACATTTAGTATCACCACTAGGGTCAACAGCCGTCAAGTAAAGCAGTTACTGAAACACTGGCACCATAGCTCTGGGCTCCAATATTTTGTCCACGATAGCTTGTAAATTTTGCCTTCTGCTTGTGCATTGGACAATTCAGCACCATATATGATAGCTGATCATGGTTTAACCAGCATTTCTGGCTTTATCGTGATCCTATGGCACTGCCTGGTTGTTCTAATCCAGTCATTGTTCAGTATACACCTTCACTTTGAAAAGCTGATAGTTTTTAATGCACAAGTACCCCAGTTTGAATGACGGGCTGCCAGTGGTCATTGTTTCCCCAATTGACATCGGGGATAAAACCGTACTAGGAAAGGCATCCTGTTTGTGTAAAATTATAATGATCAGAGATGTGAATAGCAGTGCTACCCGGCTGATCATCTTTGCTGACCACCATTATCTATTAATCGATCCCGGCTGGACTGGAGCTGTTCCCAAATGAGCAATTAAAATGAACAAACAGTGCCAAATGCACTTTCAGCTTTGAGTGAATCCATTAGTTTAAATGTAGATGGACATAGGAGCTCCTAAACATCTCTCCATTTTTGTTCTCCAGAGCTTAGTCTGATATGAACTTCTCATGAAATCTTAAACTCCTTCCCTTACTCGTGTAAGAACAGCATTGTCTTCTTATCAGTGTATTAAATCAGACTTGTCTGATATTGCTTTACATTGTAGAACAAATCTGATTTGCAAAGACATTCACAAATTTGAGTGGATCGTTGTTTTAATGGACTATGTGCTTCAAAACCCTATGACATATAAGAATGCATGATCTCTTTCGAATGTTAACCCTTTAGAAATTTAGAGATGTCTGCATGAATTCAACATAGGTTTGGACTAATTTATTCGTTTGTTTTCTTCTTCATTCATTTACGGGCCAGCCGGTGCCCACCCAGGGCCTTTGGGCACAAGGCAAAAACAACCCTAGACAGTGCCAATTTAAAGACACGTGGTTGCACACACACATTTACACATTAAAGGCCACACCAGTTAACCTAGCAGGCATGTCTTTGTAATTCAAGAGGACACAGGAGAGAAAACCCATGTAAACACGTGGAGAATTAACAAACTTCACACACAGTTTTCCAGGTAACCCACCCACGGATCGAACCCGGGTCCTTCTTGCTGTGCGGCGACAGCACTACCACAGCACCACCTTGCCACGCCCAGACTAATGTATTTATTGAGGAACATGAAGCAGTGTTACACATCTGTAAGTGGCAAAAGTATGTGAAGAAGAATCTTAAGATTCTGCTCAGGGATGGCTTTCCTGATATTTTCCCTCAGAATTTGTTGGTGTTACTAAGAACTCATCGTTTCATCAATGATGGCCCACATTCTGCACAAAAGACCAATAACATGATGCTGCCGTCCCTGTGTTTACGGATTAGATTGTGTTTTTATGCTATAATACAGTGTTTTCCTTTCCCTCATACACAACACTTGTCATTTAAACAACAAAAGATCCATTTATGTCTCATTCATCCATAAAACATTGATTTTTTTATTGCTGATGGTCAGCAATGTTCTTTTAAAAGAGCATCGGCTTTCTTCTTGCAACCCTGCTACTCTCCATTGTTATTTAGCATTCTCCCGATGGTGGTCTCATGAACCTTAGGCAACGTGTGAAAGTTCTTGCTTAGCAGTAACATTTGAATTTTTTATGATCGCTGAGACTATTATACACCTTGCTATGATCATGCTTGATCAATGACTCATGGGGAGTCTAATAATAATGACTGCGGATTGATGGAGTCCAAAGATGGTTTTAAAAACTTTTCCAGCCTGATAGGCATCACCAGTTTTGCTTCTGAGGTTCTCAGAAGACTCCATTGTTTGACATGATGCACTTTCAGAAACGTGTTTTTAAGCTTAGTTTTGTTCTATAAATAATAAAGGATTTACACTTACACTTGGATTCATCCCTTGATTGACACCGGCACTCAAATGTACCTTTCAAATTATCTGACAGACCTAAATGTTTACATCCTTTTCCCAATCACAGATATGTAATATCGCATTGACTTTAATCTTTTCGTCTCATTTGTTTAAGTGGGCCCTACTTAGGACGATATGATGAAGTTTACGATCAAATGTGTTAAGAAATTTAGACAAAAAGTACCATTTTTGTTGTAAATCTATCGTTAATTCCTCAGCGCATCCTTGCTCTCTGTGGGCACAATTCAGCACTGAGAATATTTCACTTTTATTTCTCTTCATGTATTTACAGAAGCAGCAGGATTTGAGCAGCTGCTGTCACTTGCCTGTCTTGCATTATCTACTGCTGCTTCTGCATTGCTGTAGCCCATGGGCGGTCCTGACAGAAAATTGATGTGCTATGCATCTCTTATAGAGTCATCAGTCTCTTGACTCTGAAGTAGATAGAGTTCAACTCCCCACTGATGTTTCATCGTCTTTTCAGCCATTCTTTATACTCAAGAATGCACAAACACTCACAGACACGTTTTTGGTCCCACTCTCAAACTTTTTCATGCAGTTTTGAGGTTAGACATGGTACTTAGTCCGTGGGCTGCATTTAAATGGTGGCTCTGGCAGGGTTTCAGTTTGCTGTGAGTTGGCTGTCAGTGTCCTCTTAGCAGAGCTGTTTGTTTCAAGATGGATGAAGCCAAATCTCTGCTTTGCAGGTGAGATTCATGCCTGTGAGGAGGTGGGGAGCAAAATGGGCAATGCGTGCTTGGGAATAAATAGACTGTCTGCGTTTGGAGAATTTAGAAGAGAACTACAGTAATCAAGATCTATATATTTGGTAGAATTATATTTCATGACATCTATCAGACAAATCAGTGTCTCTTGTTTTGTTTATGAATCTTTTTAAATTCACTCCTTTTCCTTGCCACTAGGGGTTGCCACAGGAAGTCAGCCACATTACGATCTGCCACATGTTTTACACCGGATGCCCCTCCTGACGCATCTCTCACCGCTTTGTACTTAGTACCAGACAATTCACCTAGCATGGATGTCTTTGGACTTTTGGGGAAATCGTAGTATCCAGGGGAAACCCACGCAAACACAAAGAGAACATGCACACAGAAATTCTCCAGACCACCCGACCCCACCCAGAGATCGAACCAGGGTTCTTTTTGCTGTTAGGTGACAGCACTACCACTACGCCACCATGTCTACGGGTTGCACACATACTTAATGAAGCCGTGCAACTTGTAACTTATAGCACCTGTTGAACTTTACATTCCCAATAGCACAGGTAGTGAGACAGATTGACAGATTGACCTGTGTAATTTTAGCCATAATTAGAGCCCCAAAGTCGGCTAATGCCTGGCTCACACAGCTGAATTAAAAAATCTTAATCAATGTTTAAAAATGTATAAACCACACACTACATTATGACGTTTAATCATTTATAAGTTCCCAAGGTGCCCGCAATACACAATCTGCCCTGATTAATTACACTCTAAACTCTATATTATGTTGACAACCGAAGGCTTCCAGACCAAAACCTTGCAAGAATTTCGACATTATAAGAACAGACGGGACATTCTGCTGCTGTTCCTTCCCAGCTCCATTCTTTGTGACTTTTGTTGTTGCTGCAGCTCTACAATTTTTTTTGTTAATTCTTACCTTGCTCACATAGCTGGCTTGTTTAACTTTTTACAAATACACCGACGAATTGCATTCAGTACACCTCTGAATGTTCAGTGGTTTTTTTATGCGTGTATTCGACACTACAAGATTAAGTTGGAAACATTAAGCATGCTTCATATTCACTATTCACATTTGGGGTGGCTCTAGGAGAGGATCAGAGGTGTAAAAGATTGGATGATTGACTTCTTATATGACAGGATAATTGTTTAAATCATTATAAAATCTGGATATGTCTAAGATTGTCGGCAGGAGCAAATCAGTCTGAAAATCGACCTGATTATCCTGCCGTGTGAGTCAGGCTTAAAATGCCAGATGTGAAGCACCACTTTTTTTTTACTTACACAGCCATTTAGTCACCCTTTCACTGATGTCGTATTTCCATCCATGAACACATGCACTAAAGTTTACAGACATTCAGTGATGTATTTTTAACCCTGTTGAATTTTTTTTTTGAATACTGTAGATTGTGGTCATAGAACTAGGCTGTTTGTCTATGCGGCCGTCACTTGCACATACACAGATTTACTAGACTAGTACAGGGGTTAGACAATGAAACTGAAACACCTGGTTTTAGAACACAATCATTTATTAGTATAGTGTAGGGCCTCCTTGTGCGGCCAATACAGCATCAATTCGTTGTGGGAATGACACATACAAGTTTTGCACAGTGGTCAGAGGGATTCTTCTTGCAGGATACTGGCCAGGTAACTACGTGATGCTGGCGGAGGAAAATGTTTCCTGACTTGCTCCTCGAAAACACCCCAAAAGAGCTCTTGATCCATCACAAAGATTTGCTGTCTTGTTCACAGATGCGCCAGCAAGACGTGCACTAACAATTTGTCCTCTTTTGAACTCTGGTATGTCACCC
>JAOUQV010252245.1:0-14131 GCA_028565295.1 Aspidoras spilotus
GGAGGAGCAAGTCAGGAAACGTTTTCCTCCACCAGCATCACATAGTGACCTAGCCACTATCCTGCAAGAAGAATGGCATAACATTCCTCTGACCACTGTGCAAGACTTGTATGTGTCATTTCCAAGACGAATTGACGCTGTATTGGCTGCAAAAGGAGGCCCTACACCATACTAATACATTATTGTGGTCTAAAACCAGGTGTTATAGTTTCATTGTCCAACCGCTGTATGCAAGACATGGGGTTTAGATGTCGCATTCGTTGTGTTAAGCCACTCTTGAACAAAAGAAATGTCTAAAGACCAAAGGGACTGGACTGCTACTGAATTAAGAAGTTAAGTATCTGATGAAAGTAGATTTTGCATTTCCTTTGGAAATCAAGGTCCCAGTGTCTAAAGGAAGAGAGAAGCACAGAATCCATGCTGTACATGCTGACACTTTTCATGTTCATACTTTTTAGTTGGCCAGCATTTCTAAGAATGTAGTTTTTTTTACTATTTGTCAGTTATAAATAATCAAATTAAAAGAAATAAACATTTGAAATATATCAGTCTGTGTGTAACAAATGTGTATAGTATACAAGTTTTACTTTTTGAATGGAATTATGGAAATAAAGCAACTTTTTCATGATATTCTAATTTTATGACCAGCTCCTGTATTTTAGTAATTCAATACAAACACAGTGATTCAAGTGTATATTTATGTTACTGTTGATTAATGCTTACAGCAAATAAAAACCCAAAATCATTATCTCAGAAAATTAGAATATTATATAAGAACAACTGAAAAAATAATTTAATGCAGATATTTTGACCTACTGAACAATATGTACAGTAAATGCTCCTTTTGCATGAATGTCTGCATCATGTGGCATGGCATGTAGGCAATTTGCCTATGTGCCTATTGCACTGCTGATGTTTTATGGAAGCCCACGTTGCTTTAATAGCAGCTTTCAGTTCGCCTGCATTGTTGGGTCTGGTGCCTCTCATCTTCCTCTTGATAATACCCCATAGATTCTCTATAGGGTTTCGGTCTAGCGAGTTTGTTGGCCAATCAAGCACAGTGATACTGTGGTTATTAAAGCAGGTATTGGTACTTTTGTCAGTGTGGACAGATGCAAAATTCTGCTGGACAATGAAATTTCCATCTCCAAAAAGCTTGTCGGCAGAGGAAAGCATAAAGTGCTCTAAGATTTCCTGGTAGACAGCTGCACTGACTTTGGCTTTGGTATAAAACAGTGGACCTACACCAGTAGATGACAGGACCCCCCAAACCATCACTGATTTTGAAAACCTTAAACTAGACCTCAAGCAGCTTGGGTTGTGTGCCTCTCTACACTTCCTCCAGACTCTGGGACCCAGTCCAGTCCAGTTGCTTGTGCACCCTTTTCTATCACACTTTTCTTCCTTTCACTTAATTTTCTATTCTATGCTTGGATACAGCACTCTGTGAACAGCCAATTCACTTCCAATGTCTTCCCCATGATTGTGTAGCCTACTGAACGTCTGGTACCATTTTAAACACTTAGGAAGCCTTTGCAGGGGTTTTGTGTTTAATATTCTAATTTTCTGGGATAATGATGTCGGGTTTTCATTGGCTGTAAGACATAATCATCAACAGTAACATAAATAAACACTTGAAATAGATAACTGTGATTGTAATTAATCTATATAATGTATGCATTCCACTGTTTGTATTGAATTACTGAAATATATTAACTTTTTGATGATATTCTAATTTATTTAGATTTACCTGTACACCCCAACAGATGTGTGAAAACCTTGATCTTCATTACAGAATCAATATTTTTTATTTTTTGAAGTGTAGAACATTAATTATAATTAATTTACACATAAAAGAATAATCTTTATAACAAATTAATGTTGTAAAAATTAATAAAAATATTTGTTTTTTTACATTTATTTTATTGTTTACTGTCATCTTCAGCACCAGTGGCCAGTCTACTGACAGGAACACGGTCATACTTATACACACGTCTCATATCATGCACAGTCACATATCAATACACAAGTTAATGACAATTTAGCATTTCCAATTTACCTAGCGTACATGTCTTTAGACTGTAGGAGGAAACCGGAGGACCCGGAGAAAAACCACGCGAACACCGGGAGAACAGGCAACAATAAAAATAAGTACACCCTGAAGAAAATATCTGGAGAAGGTAAAATGTAGATATCTTCTTCTTCTTTCATCCTCTATCTTTATTAGGGTTCTCCACAGTAAGTTAATCTCCTCCACATCACTCTGTCCTCCAAATCTTCTTCTCTCACACCAGTTACCTGTATATCCACATACCACATCCATATTTGGTCCTCCTCTTTGTTCTTTCTCTGTGTCTTCATCTCTAACCCCCTTCCAATATATACTCTGTCCCTCCTCTGGACATGTCCTAATCATCTCAGTCTGAGAATTGTAATTTGGGATAAATAAAATGATGGTGATCAATAAATATTAATGTGATAGTTATTTCTAGTGTGAGTTTATTAATTTTTAGTTAATAACCTAATCTGATATTTTAAGTTGACGATCTTCTAAATGGAAATTGAGTATATAGATAAAAAATATTACTTTTCACACTGTATGTAAATAGATAGATGTATCAGTTGTAAATAATAAATTAAACAAAATAATCCTAATAGAACTATAATAATAATAATAATAATAATAATAATAATAATAATAATAATAATAATAATAATAATGCTCGTGCGGGCTTTTTCCTGGTATTTCTGTTTTCTCCCTCATTCCAAAGACATGTATGATAGGTTAATTGGTTGCTCTAAATTGATCGTTAGTGCGTAAATGTGTGTGTGTGCGACCTATGATGGGTGGCGCCCTGTCTAGGGTTTTTCCCAGAGTTGCCGGGTGGGCACCGGCTTCCCCGTGAGCCTAAAACTAGAATTAAGCGGGTATAGAAAATGAATGAATGAATAAATGAATGAATAAATGAATGAATAAATGAATGAATAAAGTCCTTACCCTCTGCGCCATCACTAACTACAGGTTTGGAGCTCAGTTTCCTTTAAATGAGCTCCTTAGATAAAGTGTGTGCACGCTCCGTGTGTCTGAGTGCGTGTGTGTGAACAGTAATCCGATATTAATCCGATATGAATCCACCAAGTAAAGACAGGTTTTAAAGAGTTTCAGGTGCTGATGAATGTCTCAGTGCGTGTAGTGGAATGTTTGTCGAGTTGATATTTTATGATTCAGGTCGAATAAATCCACAGATCTCTCCATCACACCCCACACCGATCACACCGCTGCATCGTCTGAACGCGCACTCTTATAAAAAAAAAACAGAAGATGCAAAATCACAAGAAGCAAAATGTGAGAGGGGCGGAGAGCGACACACGCGGGAGGGATACAAACTCTCTCCCCCACCCCCTTGCGTGTCCCTGTCTTAATCCACATACCCGCATTATTCTGTCGGTGCATTAGATAGCGCTTTTTTCGCACAGGTCCACGGTTCGATTCCCGGTTGGGGCCTGGTCGTTTGGCCCTTTCTGTGTGGAGTTTGGATGTTCTCTTCGTGTCTGCGTGAGGATGATCCCGTTTCCTCCCACGTCCCAAATACATTGATTCGTTATATTCCGCGTATTCCACACGGGCCAGTTATTGGCCACCTGACAACTCTTGACGCAGCGGCAGAAACAACCCCAATCAATTTTAGGGGACACACATTCTCAAACTTAACGTCACTTTATAAACACTAATTGACCTGTGTTTGGAATGCGGAAGGAAACCCGAAAAAAACCCATAGTTTCGCACTGAATAGATTTATTCCCCGTGTTCCCTGTGCTGCAGGCTGGGCACCGGCTGCCCCGCGACCCCGGCTACACCTGACGCTGACTAATTAAAGCAGTATAGAAAATTAATTGAATGAATTATATTAGTGGAAATTTCTCACAAGTATTTCGATACCAGCGTGTGTATTGAGTGTGTGTGTGTGCGGGTTAAATTATAAAGTAAAATGCATGATCTAAACCAGATTTCTTTTGCCATATAGTTTAAAAAAAATGAAAAAGGTTACATTTATGTAAGTTACACAAAACATTTAATTACATCTTTAAATCCATAAAAAAATGATAAATTCGACAGATATTTATATGGACATGCACTCTTCAAATATAACAATAATAATAACAATAATAAAAATAATATTTATTATTGTTATTATTATAGCAACAATTCTACTAATATAATATTAATAATCAAAATAATAATAATAATATTATAATAACAATAATAACAATAATATTTATTGTTATTATTATTATTATTATAGCAACAATTCTACTAATATAATATAATAATAATAATAATAATAATAATAATTCTTTCCCAACAGATTTATTTTAATTTAATATTCAAATCCATAAACAATTTAAGAGATATTAACATGGACATGCACTCTTTAATTAAAAATACTACTACTTCTACTAAAAATAATAATAATAATATTTGTTTTGTAAATTTTTTAAGAAGCACTCGTACACTATGCACAAATGCACCTTTAAATATTTAAATAAAAAACAAACACAAACAAACACTAATGTCACCGTAAGTAAATGGAAATGTGAGATTTTTTAAACCCCGAGACACATTAATATTAACGGCTTTTAGTTTTTAAATTATTATTGTATTTTTGGGGGGTTTCATCTGATCGCTCTGTGCGCGTGTGTGTGTGTCAGTGTGATTGATGACACTGTGTTGATCTTAGAAACATTAAATAAGATTTCATTCATTCATTCATCAAAGCTACTGAAGTCTATATTTCGACGCATCTAAAGCATAAGACACACATTTTTGGGGAAGCCAATGCCTAGCCAGCAGTAACGGGGTAAGCAAGAATCATAGACGGGGAGCCACTCCACGGCAAACACTTTCACTGACTGACGAATCCCCCCCCGCACACACACAAAAGCACCCGGGAACGGAACCCATACACATTCTCGCTATACCCACTGCACCCTCTATAGTCTCTATAGTCCCTCTAACCCATAACCGTGCCCCCATATGGTGGTGGTGTATCGTGTATTGTTGTGTGTGTGTGTATGTGTGTGTGTATGTGTGTGTGTATGTGTGTGTCAGTGTGATTGATGACTGCTGCTCCTCTCATAAACATTAAATCAGAATCTGATTATAGCAAATCAAATCACGTATACGATTAATCAATCTGTCTCACGCGCGCTTTAAATTAGACACATGGCTACACAATGTACATTAATTATACATTACAGGGCATATTGGTATTACAGGGCATATTATTATTATTATATATTATATACATATTATTATTATTATTATTATTATTATTATTATTATTATTATTATTATTATTATTGTTGTTATTATTATGTACACTTATCTAGTACATAATCGGTGCAACCTTTTATCTTCAGAACTGCCTAAATTCTTGGATAGGGTAAAGGGCTGGTGACCAAGAGATTGCTAGTTCAAACACCACTCCAGGCAAGTCATAGTTGAAGTGCTGTTGACCAAGGCACCCAACACGCAAGTGCCTTCTGTGCGCCTCAACGGGGGCAACACACTGGTCCAGGTGTTCGGCCCTGAATGGGTTAAACGCAGAAAAAATAATTTTCCTACAGAGATCAATTTAGTATAAATTATTATTATTATTATTATATTATTAAAACATCTATTTTTGGTCCCCGTAAAGATACTAAAACATTCACGCACACACATCTTTATGATATTAAACTCATAATTTGTGTACGTGTGTGTGTGTGCTAACAAGTGATTAATGTGTTCATTTCTTGTTATTGAAGTTCTGAGCACTGCTGCAGACTGCAGATACACACACACACACCATAAATCACTAGGAAATGAGCGGTCATAAACACACACACACACACGCGCACTTATTTTTAATATTAAACTCATAATTTGTGTGTGTATGTTTGTGTGTGTGTGTGTGTTTTGAGTGCATTGTTTGTATATCTTTATGGAGAGCAAATGTCTTCACAGTTATAGCAATATAAAGAAAGCGTTCCTACAAAGATATTCGGGAACACTGATTGGTCTGAACTCAACACATACCTGATGACTCTGCGCCGATGGACAACTGCCCATCTTTGCCCTCAAAATCCCGAGCTTTTATAAATGCTGTATTTTTAACAATATTATGATTAAAATAAAAAAAAGATGCTTTCTGGTGTAGTAACATCTGATTAAATAAGAAAAACATATTAAATAAAGATTGCTAAATAGAACCTGGGGTCTATGACTGTTCTGTAATCAATTACTTATTTCCCTTGGTGATATAATTGCCAGCCATAGTCAGACCTTAGATAGACACCCGTTAAATATATATTGTCTCGTCTCATTTTATTCCTTTTATGATAGCGCTTGTGTGTAAATCATCCAAATCTAATGTATGTGACAAGACCACGAATAATTAATGAGCATGTATGACAGAAGGGAAATAAATCATCTACTTTAACGTAGTTCAATTCAGTTTTATTTATATAGCGGTTTTTACAATGTAACGTTGTCACTAAGCAGATTTACAGAAATATGATACAGAATATAAATCATATGGTTTAAATTAGCTTTATTTTTACCCCAAGTGACCAAAGCCAGATGGAGACAGTGGCAAGGAAAAACTCCCTGAGATGATAAGAGAAATAAACATTGACTGGATCTAGACTCATTTAGGGGAATCATTTAGGCAATAACAGATTAAACAGTTTGTGAAGGAGTCTGTAAATTGAACATCATGGTGGATCAGACTGGTGTAGGAAACAAAGTCATGCATATCACTCTCATTATAAGGGGGTAATATAAGAACTACGGAAATGTGTTAGAGTAAAATTTATAAGAGACCTAAGAACATCAAAATATCTCAATTTGCCAATACTCTAGTGCACATAACCCTCTAGATTTGCAACTTTACCTGTTACTAATGTGAAAGAAACCTTTTACATTTCAGATTTGTTTAAAGAAATGTGTGTGGAGAGCATGTCAATTTAAATATAATCGACGTCTGCCACCTGCTGGCGAAATAACAGAACTGCAGAAAAAAGATCCTTACTAACCTGTACATTATAATGGAATTTTGTGTGTATATATTTTGTTATTTTATTATTATTGTCTATACTATATACAGTATAGACAATACATATAATAATAAATTAATCCTACATTCAGAACACTGAATAAATTTAATTATATTTGGCACATGCATATAGTATTACACGGTACAACAATGCTTGAAACGACACGCGCACAAAAACCTAATGAAGTTTTTAAGGATATACAATATAAATATAAGGAGCAAAAATGAAAATAAATGTAATATAAACCAATATTTAAATATAAAATGTAAATTTAAAGAGCAAGACTGTAGCGGGTAGCTTCAACGACAAAGCTCACAACAACAAATATTCCAGTGACTGACCAAACTGTTACCTCATATCACAGTGTCTGACCCCATTATACATCAGACATGTCTGATCCCATTTTTACCTCATACACCAGTGTCTGTCTCCATTTGTACCACACACAACAAATGTCTGACCACATTTTCACATCTTACTTCATTGTCTGAACTGATTTTTATCACTTACACCAGTGTGTGTACGTGGTGTACCTCATACACCTCTGTGTGACCTCATATTTTATTACATACACCAGTGTATGATCCCATTTGTACCTCATATCCCAGTGCCTGACCTAATTTTTACCTTAGACACCAATGTCTGACGCAAATTTTACCTCATACACCAGCGTCAACCCCCATTTGTACCACATATAACATTGTCTGACACCATTTTTACCCCAGACACCAGTGTATGACCGCAAATGACCCATTTTACATTACAGACCAATATTTGACCGTATTTTACCTCATACCCTATAGTCTGATTCAAGTATTATCTAATACACCTGTGTCTAAACCCCATATGTACCTCATACACCAGTGTCTGACTTTTATTTCGACCCAATGCACCATTGTGTAACCTTATTTTCTATACATTGTGATATCCATTAATACATACAAATAAATATATACATTTCAACACGATGTAATATGAATGTATATGAACAAAATACTGTCTAAATATCATATCACTGTTTCATTGACGCTCTTGATTATTAAAACAGATGACACAAATACAGATAAATTATGTATCATGGGGAAAATACAGTAAGAGAATTTAATTCCTACAAACTAACTATTAGAGAGCACAAGTCAGTGTATTTCTAGTGCCAGGGTTGCGTCAGGAAGGGCATCCGTCATAAAACATTTGCTCAATCAATGATGATTGACTCGCTGTGACAACCCCTGAAGAATGGAAAGGCCAAAAGAAGAAGATTTTAATTTCTACCCTTTTCTAAATAAATTCCACTAGATGGCGACACAGAATAACAAACCAACTAAAGTGAACTCAGGCCTGAGGAAAAGAAGTAGCAGATGATTTGATTTGAGTGAATCTAACTTCAGTATTAGTTCTTACATCTGCTGTAAAATTGGTTCATACTGGATGAATGCATAGAAAAAATAGATGATACTATGGAAAACAATGAGAATTTGGCAAAATGCTACAGGGGCAGTGTCTTGGCTAAATGATTTGTAGTTTGGTCAACTTACATATTTGTGTAGTCAGCGATTGTCTAGAAGTACATACTCCTAAAGTAAAGCAAGTAATGATTATACACAGCAACACGTTATGGGTCAACAGTTCAGGTTATGTTATGACACCTGCCTGAACCACACTGCACCACATCTTAAAATATCTTAACATCATGATTATACTGTATATTATTTCTGTAAAGCTGCTTCGTGGAAATGTACAAAAAGTAATATATATAAATAAAACTGAATTGAACAGAATATTTATGAATGTATAAATTTTAGCCTAGACTGGCACTAATCCCTGGTCGGTGGACAGTTCCGCATAAATTAGTTTTGGCTTGTGAGCAGCAGCAAAGCTGTTATTAACTATTTAACAAACAAAAGAGACAGACAGGCAGAGAGATGCGCTTCCGGATCTTGTTTAGATACAGCTTCTCCTTTGAACTATAAAGTTTTTAGGCACGGTGTTCTCTGGAAATATTCCTGAGCTCATTTTGTGGTTTCCAATACAAAAGCATGCCTGTATGTGATGCAGTGCCGTCTAAGGGCCCAAAGATCACGGGCACCCAGTATGGTTTTCCACCCTTGACCCTTATGCACAAAGATTCTTCTAGATTTTCAGAATCTTTTGATGATATTATGCACTGTAGATGATGATATGTTCAAACTCTTTGCAATTCTACACTGTCAAACCCCTTTCTGATAACACTTCACTATTTGTCAGTGCAGAATTAGAGGGATTGCTTCATATCTTTACTTCTGAGAGCCGCTGCCACTCCAAGATCTTTTTTACCTAGTCATGTTAATGAGCTATTGCTATTTGGTCCTCCAGCTGTTCCTTTTTTTGTACCTTTAACTTTTCCAGCCTCTTATTGCCCCAACCCCACTTTTTTGGGATGTGTTGCTGTCACAAAATGTAAAATGAGGGCAGGAACAACCCCAGACAGGGTGCCAAGCCATCATAGTTAACCTCTCATGCATGTCCGGAAACCGGAGCACCCGGAGAAACCCGCACAAACACAAAGAGAACATGCAAACTACACACAGAAATTTCCTGAGACGCCCCACCCATGCTCGAAACCCGGGATATTCTTGCTTTGAGGCCACAGCACTATCCACTGCGCAACCGTGCCACCCCAAATAATAATCAAATGTTTGTAAATTATCCTAACACACACTTGCCTTGATGTCAGGACACAGCATATTTTTCCAGCTGTGTCTGAAATTTCTTGTACTCAAATCTTACGGTGCAATAATATTAGGGTGCAAATAATGTCTCTGATGCCCCATTACATTATGCTTTTAGAAATTTCTGTGGGAAAAATTAAAAATGGACCCCGGGTCATAGATTGGACACCCTTGTTCTGCATAATGAACTATTCTTCCAGACATTTCTGCTCTACACTGTACAAAAGTGTGGAGTCGTAAATAATCAATGAAGTTTCACTGATGTTGTAAAAATGTGTAAATTACACAAAATACAGGATACACTCTGGGAAAAATAAATGCCTCAAGCAAACAAGTGAAGTGAGCATTTGCTCAAAAATGCCAAATAGAGACATATTCAGGCTGTATGGCTTTGGGAGCTTGTCCAGACGTGAGACATTATTATTAGTAAGATAAAACAAACTGAAATCTCATTCCACCAGTGGGAATTGAAACAGATGGTGCGGATCTATTTGTTTTCCTGCTGCTGATGGGATTTTGGGGCTGGTTTGTTGGTTATTGACAACGAAGCATGTTATAATTGTTCACATTAGGGTGGAATGTACTAAACTTAATAAACTACTCATGCAGTGCCTTCTAATTTATAGGATATCATAGCTTTCTCCACTGTAGGACAATATGATTTCCTCTATCACACTGATTCAGGACCAATAACTCTACTATTCAATCAGATTTTGTGTCTCTCTATGACATCAATGTGTATCATTTCGACCATGTGCAACTTGTGACTACCCGTGTGAACCGGAAAAAACATTGAACAATTCTGTGTTAGAATTAGGATTAGCATTTAGGAGTAATATTCATGTTTAGATTGTGTTTAGCTTCAGGGGTTTTAATATTACTAACCACACTAATATGCAGCAAACAACTCTGGATTGAGACTGTCTTGCATGTGTAGTCCAAAGAGTTTCAGCTAAAATCTTGTAAGTGGTACATACATCATAGACATGCAAAATTTGATTCGATAGGATAGTTATTGGTACTGGATCAGTTGATAGATGTAGTTCCAGGAATGAGAGCAACCCAAGGAAATCACCTTGCCTCCTTTTCTTACATCTAGGTTTAAAATATATTTGGCTTTTGGATTGAGTTGGTAATTGAGCTACCTGAGTAGGTAATTGGGGTAGGGGGGTTTTGTAGGAGTTTATTTAAGAAGGCCTAAGTGATAGACTGAGGTAGGAGAGAGAAAGGATGTGCTTTTGTTTTGTTTTGTTTTGTTTTGTTGAGTTCCCCATTGATGTATGATATGATGCAGATCTATTGTGCATTTTCATATCAGTTATTTTTCAGTAGCGCTTTTTACTATATAACATTGTCACAAAGCAGATTTACAGAAATCAACCCAGCCATTAGAGAGCACAAGCCAGTGTATTTCTAGTGCCGGTTCCAAGTCCGAGTAAATGGTGAGGGTTGCCTTAAGAAGCGTATCCGGCGTAAAACATTTGCCAAAACTCTAATGTGAATCATTCAATGTTCCTCCATACCAGATCGGTCGCAGCCCGGGTTAACAACAACCGCCACCTATACTAGTGGCAAACAGGGTACTGTCTGAAATTGGGAAATTAAGAAAGATAGATATTTTGTGTGTGCAGGAGACTATGTGTAAGGGTAGCAAGGCTAGAAGCATTGGTACAAGTTTTAAACTGTTCTATTGTCACATCTCTGCCGTGTACACACACTAATTGACTGAGTTTTATGCTGTAATCAGCTCTCCTAGGAAGATATTTAAACAGCTTTTTGGTTAGAGTGCTTCGCGGGTCAACACAACTTTCATGCTCTGATTTGTGTGCTATAAACTTTGTGAAGATCTAAGAATGTGTTTGGCTGCTTTGTTTTTCCTAGCCTTTGCATTATTAGCCTTTTGTCTGGACCAGTTAAAGTTTGCTTATGATTACTTGGAATAACCTCTACTCATGTTTTGTGTTTCTTATGTGCATGTTTTTCAGAATTGTTGAGAGCCAGAGTGTTGTGGATTCCCTCATTTACTTGCATATCCTCTGAGCGTTGACGTCGGCCATTTTATGTTGTAGTTTTTCCTGTGTGTATGTTTACTTCCCAACACTCTGTGCTACTAGTGTTGCTTGGATTTGTGTGCACTAAATAAACTTGCACTATTCTCCACATCTGTGTTACGATGGTCATTTTACCCCGTATCATGGTGTGGATAGGAAGAGAAATTGAGTCGGGTGGACCTGAAGGAGGAATAGGCAAAGAGTGTTGTTGAGGTGAAAAGGGTGTCAGATAGGGTGATGAGTTAAAAGTTGGAAATTGAAGGTGTAATGGTGAATGTTGTCAGTGGCTATGCACCACAAGTTGGATTTGAGTTGGAGGAAAAAGAAAGATTCTGGAGGGAGCTAGATGAAGTAGTAGAGAGCATTCCCAGAGAGGAGAGAGTGGTGATTGGTGCAGATTGGTGAATAGGCATGTTGGTGAAGGAAACAAAGATGAGGAGGTGATAGGCAAGTTTGGGGTTAAGGATAGGAATCTAGAAGGACAGATGGTGGTGGATTTTGCAAAGAGGATGGAAATAGATGTAGTAAACACATATTTTCAAAATAAGTGGAGGCACAGGGTGAACTACAAGAGTGGAGGTAGGAACACACAGGTGGAGTACATCCTATGTAGACGAGGTTGCTTAAAATAAATTTTGTAAGGTAGTGGCAGGAGACTAGTAGCTACACAACATCAAATGGTGGTTTGCAGTTTGACTATGGTGGTTAGGAAGAGGAAGAAGGCAAAGGCAGAGGTGGAAGTTTAGAAAGGAGTTCAGAAAGAAATTGAGAAAGGCTTTGGGTGATGATAAAGGGCTTCCAGATGACTGAGTGTCAGGAGTAATGTGTGACAAAAGGGTTGCAGCAAAAGTAAAAGGAAATTTAATGTGAGAGAAGTGACCCCAGCCAGTTGTTTTATGGCTTCGAAAAAAAAAGTGGCACTGACTAAGAGACAGGAAGCAGAACTGGAGGTTGCAGAGCTTAAGATGTTGAGGCTCTCTTTTGGAGTGACCAGGATGGACAGGGTTAGTAATGAGAACACCAGAGGGACAGCATATGATGGAAAATTGAGAGACAAAAGTAGAGAGATCAGACTGAGGTGGTTTAGACATGTGCAGAGGAGAAACAGTGTATATACTGGTAGGAGGATGTTAGAGATTGAGCTGACAGGCAAGAGACAGAAAGGAAGACCAAAGAGTATGCGATCAATGTAGACATGTAGGAAGTTGGTGTGAAAGCAAAAGATGTAGAGGACAGAGTGAGGTGGAAAAAACTGGAAAGAAGAAAAAAAGATTTACATAATTCATATAAGATTTACTGAAGATTTACAGTAATAATGTTTAAATAAGATTAATTTTTTATCCCTAATGAACAATCTAAATGGCGACAGTGGAGAAAAGGAAACGTCTGAAATCATAAGAGAAAGAAACTTTGAGAGGAACCAGACTCTGTGAAAGGAATCACATCCTCATTTGTGTTATAACAGATTAACCACTTGAAAAAGAGTGTGATGGAGTGTGTAGAATTTACCATTAGTGTAGATCTGGCAGGTGTCGGAGACAAGGTAAGGATCAGTGGTAGAATATGTCTCTCAGCAGAAAGAGAGAAATATCAGAGACAGAAATGATCATAGTAAATGACTAATTGAAGAACTGGGGCAAGTTTGAGAAATCTGTAAACAATTGTAGTGTTTTAAACTATTCCTAATTTAAAGTTCATTTAGCAACAGCATGGAGCAGAATAGCTGAATTTCTTTAATATAATCTCTATTAGAATTGAATCACTTTAGCTGTGAAAAGTCAAATCATTTTACTTTCTTACAACGTTTACACTTATATCATTCAGTCTTAATAGAATATAACATGGGTTCATGCTATGGAATAAGTAACACAACTCAACACAACTCCGGCAGCTACTGTAATCACAGTTTCTTTTATTGGCTAGGTCAATACCAACACAACCAATCATTGTGCAGGACAAAGTCAAGTGACACGATCAGCTGACTCGATCCGGTGATGCCGGTATCTTTGGGCTGAAAAAAGAGAATAAGCGTTTCTTAGTAACAATGTATGGAAAGTTCATACTTGTCAGTACACATTGATGTCATAAAGAGCTTGGTGCACATTGTACTTACAGGGGTTAAACAATGAAACTGAAACACCAGGTTTTAGACCACAATAATTTATTAGTATGGTGTAGAGCCTCCTTTTGCGGCCATTACAGCGTCAATTCGTCTTGGGAATGACACATACAAGTCTTGCACAGTGGTCAGAGGGATTTTAAGCCATTCTTCTT
>JAOUQV010252353.1:0-14130 GCA_028565295.1 Aspidoras spilotus
TCCAATTTAGCCATGAAACCTCCCACACTAAAATGACAGGTGTTTCAGTTTCATTGTCTAACCCCTGTATATATATTATCATCATAATGAATCGTCAGCACTTCTGTGGCTTACAATTTCACCATGTTTTATATGCTTTCTGAACCACTGGAGCAGGAATTCTAACAAGACACTAAAAGGCTAAAACGACTGCTCCAGAATAAATCACCAGAGCCTCACGTTAGGCTCATTAAGAAACAAAATCAATTCATCCAGAACATCCAGCAGATGTTTGGAAATATGGAATATGTGAAGTGAGGCATTCTTTATGTGCAGCAAATAATTGACTTCACAAGGACTGAAGAAAAAAAATCATTAGAGGATCGTAAAATTTTACACTGCACTACTTAACAACAGCTGGACAGCATGAGGTTCAATTTTATTTAAAAATATGCTCCAAGTATTTAACCGTCTTATATAAAATTTCAGTAATAAAACTCAAAATTAACTAGAATTCTAGCCAGCAAATCCCTAAACTTTAAATACATTTTATTTTGTACAGAAATTCATTTCCTACGCCATTAAGCTTTTGACACGGATGTGAAGCTAATTATTTGGCTCGGTTCAAACCATTAGCAGTGTTTTAACTCTTATTGATTGAACACAGAGGTGTGAAAAGAACATGGACAGAAACAGCAGAACGGTGTGGGTTTATTAATCCTCGGCTTTGTTCCTGAATTAGTGACACACATCCAGCTGTGAACAGCAATTTATGAACAGATGATCAGTAAAAGCTTAGACATGTGCCATTAGGAGTTTATTTCCCAGCATGATTTGCATGTTCTCAAAGAGAGTACAGATTTTATCCCGTTATGCTCTGTTTCAAACAATCATGTTCCAGTTTCTGTGTGATGAGTGGAAAGAAAGTGACAGCAATATAAATATTACAGAGGCCACAGTGTAGATATGAGATTTTGAATATAAAATATTTGAGATATAGTTTACAAATGAATCTTTCACATTATTCAGCCATTGTCACATGTGAATCACAGAATTCACTTTTTACATTTCTCAGACACCAGGGCCGTAACTAGCATTAAAATTTTAGTGAGGTCCACACCAAGGAAATGCAAACCCAGTTAACTACACAATGCCAAATGTTGACTAATTCTAATTTATGTTACCCATTCATTCTAAAAGATTTGACTCCACATAGACTATTCATTTTTTTTACATTTACCTTTCACCAGTAAATACACACTATGTTGGACAAGCTATCAAGGTTGCATAGCTTGACAGGTATTAAATCTTCTCAGCTATCAGTGCTACAGCTATTATAGTTTGTGAACAGCTGTGCTACACACTGACTAAACATTCAGTTGCCCCTCACAAAACCCTCACGTTTATTTCATAGCAATAGTGCTGTATTTTTAGTCTATACAATGGTTCTCATAGGTTTGGACCAAGTACCACCCATTATCAAAGCAAAACTTCCATGTACCACCTACTGTATGTGTCTCATCACAGGATCACACATGGCACACATTAATTAGGGTTGCCTGTGTGTACACGTGTAGTTTATTAAAACTATCATTACAAATTACAATGATAGAATTACAAAAAACTTTAAAAAAGATTTAATTAGTAATTCAAACAATTTGTTCCATAATTTAAATATATAATGACTAAATGATTAGTAATTGGAATTTCTTTTGGCTCGGCTCTCAAAAATGTGCCGGCTCTTTCAGCTCCCAGATGTATTTATTTGTTGTTTGTTAGTTAAAAAAGTGAGTTGTTAGTTAATACCAAATTAGATGAAAAATGAATGTAGCAGCTGTAGTAGACATGCTGGAACATTAGCCTCTTTTCCCCGATATATTCATTTAGCATATGCCTGTGCCGGTTTTTTGTTGAGCCTGAAAACTGTTTATTTCACATTAAAAAGTGTCCAAACTTTACTATGTTTTCTTTAAGTAATTTTCCTCACTTTTAAAGTGTGTATCATGTCTGTAGAAAACCGCCAAGTTTTCTTTTTTCTCTGTAGACACACAAACACCAGGACACATACTGATATATCAACAGCTTAAACAGAACAAAACAGGGGAAACATAATAAACAGGGAGTAGGTGGTGTACATCGGCTTAGAGGCTTCAACTCACTTTAAAGAGCTGACTTTCTCTTTCCCTTTTGGAACTTGTTCATTTGCTTCCAATTGTTCTCACTTCTAAAACCTGTCTCCTAGAGTATTGGGTCAGACGTGGCTAAATGGGTAGGGTATTGACTGGGGACCAATAGATTGTCGGTTCGATCCCCACTCTAGGCAAGTCATGGCTGAAGTGCCATTAAGCATGGCACACTGCTTCAGGTGTTCACCCCTGGATGGGTTAAATGCAGAGAAATAATTTCACTATGGGGATGAATAAAAGTAATCAAAATAAAAAAAATCAAAAAAGAAAAGGGGTCCTACACAGTCCTCTGTGTCCTAGTAGGTAGTACCAGCCATAAGAATGTTAATACTGAGGTAATGTAAACTGTTAAATTATTAACTTTCTTAAATTTAAACTTAACAGTGATTGTCTCAGTGTCAGCACAGTTTCTCTTTCTTTAATATGGACCCCTATTAACAACACACAAACTGCATTTACCAAACTCTGACCATGAATTATCTGCTTAACAATAATACAGCCTTGCACATACATACACATGCCTGTTATTTGTTCTTAGTATTGCCACTCAAAGCCTTGGCCTAATGGACAGGGTAGAGGATTGGGGACCAAAGGTTTGCCAGTTCGACCCTGCTTCCAGGCAAGTTACATTCACATCTGAAGTGCTGCTAATAAAGCTCCCCGTGAGCCTCAGTAGGGGGGCATATAACCAATATGTGTGTCTGAAGTGCCAGACTGGATGGGTTAAATGCAGAAAATAATATATTTTCTCTCCCTTTTTCTTTATTACATTTTTTTCATTGAATTTATCCACGGCTTATGGATTCACAATAAGAAGAAAAGTATTAATATTACTCTCAGGCAGCATCACTTTGAATCTCTCTGATGCGAAGTTATGTAGAGATATAAATGGTGTGTAACTGGGACATGCCAGAAACAAAAGAATCACAGGATGTAAAAGGAAGTAGAGGAAACAGGGTCAGCAAGGGAGAAAGAAAAAAGGTACACAGGTATGAATGACCTGCAGAAGTAAGACAAGCTCCCAGGGGATGGAGACATGACAGATGTGTAATGAAAAGCAGAGCATTAGTTTCGAGTATTGAAGAAAAGATTTTCCATCTCTCACACAGAAACACACACACATTCTCTCAGTAAGAGATCAAATCCCCTGCAGGGCCACACACAGACACAACACAGCCAGAAAATTTCTTTATTCTGTCCGTGTGGCACAAAAAGAATATCAGCGTTCAGCTGAAAGCCTTGTCCTCTCAGCAGAGCCATTTGTTATATTCCAATCAGTGGGAATTTCCCTCAGGAAATAGCATCACAAAAACACTTCACAGGTCGGCTATTATTTCTAGCAAACTTGACACTCACAGTTGTGGGATAAGTTAAACACAGCACTTGTACTGAATGCAAAAAAAATAGGAATTGAGAAATGTATTGATTTATTTTATATGCTTGGCTTTGAACTAGCTTACTTCTCAGACTAAGTCCTGAGCAACCAAGCACCTCTCCCAGTACTCCAAGCACCTCTCCTGGAGTACTCCAAGCAGCTTTTCTAGAGTACTCCAAGCAGCTTTTCTAGAGTACTCCAAGCAGCTAAATGACTCCAGTGCTGCTAGTAGATTTCTCTATGCAGCTGCACTAGAGCTCTCCAAGCAGCTTATTATAGTACTCTAGGAACTCTGCTAGAGTTCTCCAGACCAGAACACCACTAGCGCTCTCTAAGCATCTCTAGTAATTTTCTCCAAGCAGATCTGCTAAAAATCCCTGAAGAACTGTTGGAATTCTGAAGGAGCTCTGCTAGAGTTCTCCAAGCTGTTTTGCAAGAGTTCTCTAATGGGTTCTTCTAGAGACCTACAAGCAGCTCCACTAGATTTCCCTAAGGAAATCTTTAACAACCTTGCTACACTTCTTTAAGCAGACCTGTTAAAACTGTTTTGGAGACAATTACAGTTTATTTAATGTTGCACTCAAAATAAACACAAAATGGCAAACAAAGAGAAAAAGCCAAATGGTAACACAATAAACAAACTCAGGAATCAGTCACAGCATCTCTTTCTGAAAAGACAAGAAGCAAAACAAAAGCATTAGCAGTCCAAGACAAAAACACAGCATTTTAAGCATGAAAACAGTCCAAACTTGGACAAGACACTGTGCATAATCTAACATATAGAGCATTAAACATAGTTCAATAAGCTTGGCCAGGTCACAACACATAAACTCAGGTAGAGATGTTGACCCGCAGAGACCTCCATCCCAAATGCTCCTTAAGAAGGGTTAGGAGAGCTGAAGTTGCTGCTCTCCTCAATCATCTCCAGTTGGTGTTGATAAATAGGTCTTGGAGCTCTGCGTGTGGAAAGTTCAAGTCTGTCTTTTTGCTGCGGCTCTCTGGTCACCTCTCTCTCTCCTCTGGGTGCCCTGGTTTCCTCCTGCATTTCAATGACATGCATGCAAGTTTAACTCTGACGTGGCCCTGAGTGTGTGAATGTGTATGTGTCCTACAATGTGTGGATAAAATAGAAGAAAGTTATTAAATGAATGTGCAAATACCTAGTAAAGTACACAGTACCTGTGATCATTTATTTGTTTTCTGAACTGACGAAATCTCTATCTAAAGTTTTCAACCAAACTCACATAGACGTTTTCAGTAAAATAAGATTTCTATGCAATTTTAATAAATGATGATGTGTTGAACTTATTTTTGCGAAAAAAAGGCCCAGCAGCACTTCTACATCCTTCCAGCTCAGATCTTAATTACCCGCTTGGTTGCTTTGTGCATGTTGCCATTATGAGACCATTTTGCACTTAACAATGAAACAGCAAGGCTGAGCAGTAGATGAGGCATACCGGGGTGAGGTGTATTAAAAACAGCCCAACAGTTTGAAGAAACGATAAGAAAAAATGTGTCAGATAAAAGACTGATGAACCATGAACCAAGAAACACTAAAACCATGTAATATCTCAAAGAGAAACAAGCCGAAGTTGAGGGATTATTACTGTTTGTTCTTGAGTATGTGTATTTTCTATAATTCTATAAAGCTTTCACTTTCACTTTCAGCTGCTTGTGATTATTTGTCTCATTGCAGGTATAAGAGCAACTCCCAGAGTTGTACCGTTTGTGCAGTGTCTAGTGTAATTTTTAACCTTTAAGCCAGCTACTCTGTATTATTTTGTTCTTTGTTTTGACCCTATGATGGCACGGTGGCGCAGTGGATAATGCTGTTGCCTCACAGTAAGAAGATCCCAGGTTTGATCTCCAGGTGTGGCGATTCCCTGTGTTCGCGAAGTTTTCTTCGGGTGTTCTGGTTTCCTCCCGAATCCCAAAGACATGCATGATAGATGAATTGGTGTGCCTTAATTGCCTGTTTGTGTGTGAATGTGTGTGTGCCTATTATGAATTGGTTGTTTAGGGTTGTTCATGCCCTCACGCTCAGAGTTGCTGGATGGGCACCGGTATCTTCGTAACCCTAAAACTAGAATTAAGTGGGTATAGATAATGAATTAATGAATTGATTTGGACCCTGTTTTCGTTATGTGGAGCTGTCATTTCTGGATATTCCATGTAGGTCTGTTTGACCTTCACTTGACCTTAGCCAGGTTAATGCTACTGATTATTGGAACTGTGTTTTGTATTTAGTCTGCTGCTTTGTGTAAACAAACATGCACTTGCTTCTTTTAATTCTGGTGCTGTGTGCCCTGAAAGATAGACATAGTCACATGGGCTCGGGAGTATTTTGGAAAACCATTGCCAATTGACACAGTACACCATGGCAACAGGAAATTCAACCTGAAACTGTGTTATACAAAGTGGAATCCATATATGAATTTTGTGCAGAAAAGCCAGCAGGTTCTTTTGATTCTGATGTCATATGAAATATAAACACACTGGAAAATGTCTGTTTTCAGATAAGCCCACGTATCAGATTGTGTTTGTTAAAGAAAAACATGTTAAAGCTTATATGTCGAGGATAAAAAATATATAAACAAAAGATAAACAAATATTGAAAAAATCAGCATCTGTGATGCAATAGGGTTCCCACAGCATGGTGATTAGGGTCACAACATTTTGGCTTCATAGGCACTGGACTGGATTTATGAAGCATCATGCAGATGGGGATAAGGCAATTCTGATTTTGAGACTTAGTGGAGCCACTGTGACTTTGCACCTAGCTACAATTTTTTTTAACTCAAGTGAAACTGCTGAGCTCATCAGAAAAGCTAAGACTTACAGAGTCCTGCTCTTTCCTAAATTAGCTTAACCCTTCTGCTCTCTGTCTTACATTGCTGTTGTTGCTATTGGCAACAGTAACTCCATTATCATTACCACAATCACACAATGAAATCTGCTCAGTAAAGCATTATAGCTCATGTTCTGCTCTTGCAGTTTCCTGAAAAATCTAAAGGAAATTTGATGACAAGAACTATTACAGATAATTTATATGTTTTTTCATTGAAGGTTCCAGAACACAACTAAATGTAAGTCTTAAAGAATGTATATTGTAAATATACAGGTGCATCTCAATAAATTAGAATATCATCAAAAATGTAATTTATTTCAGTAATTCAGTACAAACAGCAAAATGCATACATTATATAGATTCATTACAAACACAGTGATCTATTTCAAGTGTTTATCTTTCAAAAAACAAGGTCAAAATCTTTCTAAGTGGTCCCTTAGTCCGGTTCAGAAGGTTACACAATCATGGGAAAGACATTGACATAGATGAGAGACCCAACAATGCAGACGAATGGAAGACTGCTATTAAAGCCACCTGGGCTTCCATACCACACCAGCTGTGCCACAGGCAGATCGCCTTCATGCCATGCCATTGATGCAGAAATTCACGCAAAGTATTGTGTGCATATACTTTTCAGTAGACCTGCATTAAAAATTATTTATTTAGTCGGTTTTAGGGTCACAGGGAAGCTGGTGCCCAACTCTGGCCACGAGAGCAGGAATAACACTAGACAGGGTGCCAATCCATCACACATTTATGCACACTCATACACTAATGGGCAATGTAGAGACACATTATCCTATCATGCATGTCTTTGAAATGCGGCAGGAAACTGGAGTACCCGGAGAAAACCAGCGAGAACACAGGGAGAACATCCACACAGATTTGCTCACCCTGGGCTTGAACACGGAATTCCTTTTGCTGTAAGGCCATAGCACTAACCACTGCACCACCATGCTGCTCCATACAGTTTCTAAAAGACAAATTTTTATATATATTTTTTTATGTATCCTCTATCACTAATTTACTACAGAAAATAAAATAAAATTTCCAAACATTACGTTTTCAACAAAAGCACTAGCAATAGAAATAGCAATGTGACAGTTAAAATCTCCAGAAGAACTGTGAGATTCAACAAGACTAATTACAGCTAGTTACTGTACAGTACTTTGAAAAGAAGCTTTATTGACATTGAATATTGCCTAGCCTTATTGTTTGCTGATCTAGGTTTGTCAGCTGATTTATGCCCTATACATAGCTTTCTAGCATTCCTAACAATAATATGAGACAGAATACACCATGTTTATTTCATATCATATGCTGCTATTGGATCTCTTTACATTTTTTTTCAACAGGACTAAATTAGACTAATATCTGATACCGGCAGATCATTAGCAGTTCCTGAATTGGCATTCATATCCAGAACATTCTTTGGATATCATTTTACTACTCTGTGCTCTTATATGATATTATGTTTACTTTTTTGCCAGGGGATTCATTTTATGAGAAGCATTTTGGATAATGTGGAATTCTTAATGCGACATTAGTGAGAAACACAGGTCTCTTGAGCTTTGAAAGACAGCAATAAAACATTCCTCTGCATGTGGCATCTGCTTTCCTAAACATCTGATGGTACTTAATACTGAGGAACCCATATAAATACAGAGATTGAGGGAGTGAGAGAAAGCAGAGGAAGTAGCAAATTGATCACTCAAGACTAAATATGAATTATTGAGGCTGAGAGATAGCCTGGTTGCTCTGCATCATTAATCATTTACGCCTATGCATCTATTAACACAATAGGAAAAAAGAAAAACCAGGAGTATGAAATTAGAAAAGGAATATTTCAGTGCTCGGCTCAGCGGGCCATGAAATGGAGTGATGTGCTGTAACGGAGAGAGTGCTGAGGACGAGCTCGCTTCGTGAAGAAGTGTTTTATTTCTCTGAGATGTTTAAAAACAGACTTTGTTTAAAAGTTTCTGGAGTTAAACCATTAATTGCTAAGTAAATGTTTGACTTTGTGCCATTTTATTATTGGTTGTTTCACAAATTCTCAAAGTCTGAATGGATTCTAAAAAAAAAACTGGTAAGGGGAGGCACAGTGGCACAGTGGATAGTGCTGTGGCCCCACAGCAAGAAGGACCCGAATTTGATCCCAAGGTGGGGCGACCTGGGAAAATTTCTGTGTGGAGAGTTTGCATCTTCTCCCTGTGTTAGCGTGGGTTTACTCCAGGTTCTCCGGTTTCCTCCCACAAGCAAAAGACAAGCACACTAGGTAAATAGGAAATACTAAATTGTCAATAATTTGTGAATAGAGATGTGACTTTGTGTATATGATAGGGTTGCCAACACTGAGTAATAAAAAACTAGGACCCTAACAAGATTGGGGTTGGGGGAAGGTAGCTAACGGTGTTCACCTATTATGCGAGAGTGTGGGGGGTCAGGGGTGCTAAACATTTTTGCTTTCTATGTGTGATTGGAATACGGGACTGGAGCAAATCAAAATTGCTGATTAATCAGTTGGCAACCCTAGTATAAGATGAAAAACTTGTGTATGTGTATGACCTTGTTCCTGTCATTAAATGGCCACTGATGCTAAAAATGATGTTAAACAATAAATAAACGGGTATGTACCTAGCGTAGCCAATCAGATGTCTAGGATTTCACATGCCACCCTGACCCCTCTCTGTTTATGCCCATGGATGTTATGTGTATCTGATTATCTGATTCAAATATTATGTGTTATCTGATTCAAATGCTTGAAACAAGGTGTAGTATCTGTTTGGTTTTATAATAGTTTTCCAAACATCTGGCCTGAGTTAAAGTACTCTAGCAAACAAATGAATTTTCCTTATTAACCAACTTTCGCATAAGAAGTAAACAATGTACATTTTGTATGCTAATTAGCGAGCTAGTCCTGTTTTTTTATTTTGCATGTAAAATTACTTAGCTACTTATGTTGTGCTATTGTTCATTTGTAAATAGCATGCTAGATATGTTTTTTTCATTTTCTATACCCGCTTAATCCTAGTTTTAGGTTCACAGGGAAGCCTGTGCCCACCCGGCAACTCTAGGCATGAGGAACAACCCTAGACAGGGCGCATATCTATCATAGGTATGTGAACACATAAGCACAGTTACACAGAGAATTACAGAGAATTTTCTAGAGTCACCCCACACAGAGCTCAAACCCAGGATCTTCTTGCTGTGAGGCCACAGCACTATCCACTGTGTCACCATGCCGCCCAGAATGTAAATTAGCTGAAAGTAATGTGACTTTTTATCTTTAATTAACTAGGTAGTTGTGCTTATATATTTAGCAGGTTAAATTAGCTCACTAGTACACTTTGTTACAATTGTCTGTAGAAAACTGTATAGGTGTTTATGTGACGGCTGTATTCCAGTTTAAATTATCAGTAACATTACTAACAACTTTGAATAAAGTAGTTACTACGACATGTGCTGGCTGTCAATCAGTCTCTGATTCATAAAGTCTGTATGTTTTTACTCCTATTCTAATTCTAATCACTATTCTAATCACCTCTGACCCTACATCAACCCTTCCAATTGAACTCTGTGTGTATTTACAACAGTGGGAAATGTAGGACAATGTGTTATGTGGTTTTATGTTTTCACCTTCATCTCTCTATTTCCAAAGCTTTCATTTTATGGGCCTTTATTTTATTAAGCATCTCTGAGCAGCAGGATGCTGCACCTTATCACATTATGTTCAACTTTAATAACCAGTAATGAAATCAGAAAAGAGCTTGAAGGGAATTAGACATTTAAAACTGTACAAGGAAGTGCGGTTTTTGCTCTTCTCTTTTATTTTCCTCAGAATGTGTCATTTCATGCCAGAGAAAGAGAGCAAGAGAGAGAGAGAAACCTTTCTACCGTTCTACAAACACACCCGGATATTGGATCAGCAACATAATCGATATTTAATTCTTTTATCAGAGTGCTCAGACTGGGAGGTTTAATTGGTGAACGTGTCAGAGGCTAAATCGTTTTTCTGTGTGCAGCTTGCTCATGTCTCTACCTCATTAACTCTGCTCAAGTCAAAATCTGGCTGCATCAGCTAGCTCTCATCCTAAAAACAATTGTCAACTGCTCTGTTTTGCAAATCTGACACCAAATGCTCTTTATCCTCACATTTGTTTCCCCTGTGTGACCTTAGGACACTCATTTACATTGGATTTCCCTCTCTCCCCAGTTTCCTCTGAACAGACAGACGGAGGTATAAAAGGATGATGTATTTTCTCCAGGCGTCACCTTTCTGGCCTCAGATCAATAATCTCCTCTCTCAGCTCCCTAAACGCTGGAGTGTGAGCTTCACGACGGTGATATGAGACCAGGCTTAGATTTATCACACACACAGACATGCTGGATTCTCAGATATAGATTTGTCCTTCACAGTCATTTCTCCAGCAAGACAGGAGCAGAATGATGATCTAAAGAGCTGCTGTTTTTTCAAACACGTCAAAAACCATGCCGTTGGAGCGTCACCTTTCTAAAACCAGAATTATCTCCATAAATGCTCCATAAGCATTTTTTTTGCCTCAAGCCAACATTGGCCACTACTATGCAAAAGCCTGGAAATGTGCTACGATAGACTTAATATAGTGTACTATGTAACATGTATAAGCTAAAATGGAATTTATCCATGAGATAACGAGTTATGCATGACATACTGTATACCATCATCACTTTCCTGTGGTATGATGCAAAGATGTGATCCATGGGATAAAGACTAGTGAAGTGAGTGAGGTGAAAAGTGATCTATTTGAAACTATGTTTGCACACAGCAGAATTGGTCCTCTGCATTTTAACCATTCATGCAGTGAAAGACATATATACACTTGGCCGGAGCGGTGAGCCACATCCACAGTGTCCAGAGAGCAACCAGAGGTTAGGCGCCTGAACGCAGGTTCCCACTGAGCACATGTAACAGATGTGACAGATTCTGGAGATGCCGTGGAAGCAATCTAATGCCTGCAATATTCTCTAGCATGAATTGTTTGGAGGTGGGTCAGTAATGGTGTGGGGAAGCATTTCTTTGCAGTGCTACACAGCTAGCCAGAGGTATCCCGACTAAAATTAAATACCAGGATAAGATCCTCAGACATACTGTGAGACCATAAGATGGTGCAGTGGAACCTGGGTTCCTTCTTATGCCTGACAATGTTGGGCTTTATGTGACTGAAGCATTGATGATGGCCATTCCCTAGACCTTAATCTAATCTCTCACATCTGGGACATAATGTCTCGTTCCATTCACCTGCACCACAGACTGTCCAGGAGTTGACTGAGGGTTTAATCCAGGTCTGGAAGGAGATCTCTCAGAAGAACGTCTGCTGCCTCAAGATCATGCAGGAACGTGAAGGCCACACACACTACTTAATCTTATTTTAATTTGACTTGAGGAAATTTAAGACCACAACTTCCCCTGACTGGTAGGTTTTATCCATTTTTTGTTATATTAACTACAATCAATAATAAAGTTGTGAAAATTACTTTTTGAAATTAGATAACTCATTATTTTCATTAGGTAATACAATTGTGCAATGGATAGCACTGTCACCTCATTGCAAGAAAGTCCCGGTTTCGATACATGAGTGGAGTTTGCATGTTCTTCCCATGCTTGTGCAGGTTTTCTCCTGGTGCTCTGGTTTGCCCCCAATGGTAAAGTATTATAAATTCAAAATTGTATTTAATCATTAGTCTCACAGTTGCATAATGTATAGAACGTTCCAAGAACTACTACTGGCAGATTCGCCATTGAGTTTAATGAACAGTTGACTCTCTATACTGCTTCTCTTTGCCATTGTTTGTAAGCTGACAATCTTAGTTACACACACATGCTGACATGCTGCTAAAAATCCACACCAAAATTCCTCAGAGATATGATGCAACTTTGGTAAAAATACAAACAAATGAAAAAGAAAAGAAACCTATACACATGCACACAGGTGATTACTATATAAACTTGCATTATACATTGCTCTAAAAAAATCAGTTAGTGACATACAATACCATATCATGTTTATTTTTAAATATGAATACTTTATTACGAGCATTATTCTCTTGTTAATTATGATATCTAGGTTGACACATTAGAGTCTAATCATTTCAATTCAATTCAATTAGAATCAGAGAATCGAATCATTTTTTTAATGTAATTTCTGTCAAATCAGTGTCTATGATTCAGTGAATAAAGTTAAAAATATCATTAACACAAAGCAGAAAATACGACACTTATTGTATATTGCCATATGAGAGAAACAGAACTTCAAGCTCTGAGGGAAAGTTTGTATTTAGTTATAAATTTCATTTCAGGTCCTTATATTGTCAATATACTGTGCCTCGGATAGATTTGTATTTAGTGTCAAAAATACTTAATACTTAATAATAAAATACTTAAGAGAGATCTTTAAGTCTTTCATAATTTAATTGTAAATTAAGATTAGAATAAAAAGAGCAGCTGCAGCCTAAAGAGTACTGAAGCACGCAACGTGAGCTGGAGTCAAGCCAAGCACAGAGAGATTAATCAGTCACTGTCTGTGTGTGTGCACATGAGAGTGGAGCACAGGTCTGGCTGCAGATACTTGTCTGTAGGGAGGGGCGGGCGCTCTGTGTGACTGGCCAATCACAAATCCTGAAGACATTCGGTTACCCAATGAGGATTTTCCTTCAACACGAGCGCAGATATTGACGAGTTTTACTCGTATCATGCATGTACATGTCAAAAATGCTTTAGCCGTACTGGATACTCGTTTCAGAAGAGCCCTACAGTGGCCACGCTCAGAGGGGGGCTTGTAAATAGATACATGTGCATTCAATGGTGCGTACGACATAAACAGAACATGTCCGTAGCATTGTCTGTGTGCCATAAATGTGGCAGTTTGAAAGACTGACTGGCTCCAGATCTAAGCAGCCTGTGCATGAGATGGCACAGGAGGAGAAACTTTTTTCTGTAAACACGGTATATGGTACACGGTAAACTTCTTGACATTTGACTTGCACACTAGCACACTGTATAGTGAAAGTGATCCATTTTTGCCACTATGCTTGCACACAGCTGAATTTGTCCTCCGCATTTAACCCATCCGTGCAGTGAAACACACATATACACACACACTGGTGAAGTGCACAATGCCCAGGGAGCAACTGGGGGTTAGGTGCCTTGCCCAAGGGCACTTCAGCCGTAACTTGCCGTTACCGGGAATCGAACCGGGGACCTCCGGTCGCAAGGCTGGTTCCTTAACCGCAAGCCTACGACTGCTCCAGCAGAGACAGCAGAGACAGTGCTTTTACCCCAAAAGACTGTTGGGCCCCAATAACAACAGACTGCCTGTGATATGACAGATTCAGAGGAGACTTGAAACAAGGATAAAAATTCCACTCAACCAATATTTGTCATTATTAACTTGGCTAGGCCCCTGCTGGGCTTAGCAGCACTCACAGCAAAGTGAATGCTGAAAGAGAATGCTTTTCCTTAATCTCTGATGACTCCTCACCATTTGTCAATCCCCTTAATTAAAAAAGTGAAAGAAGAATTGAAAAGGATGGAAGGAATTAGGGTCATCTTAAAGATAGAGAAACTCACTGAGTGATATGAAGGTATAGTGGTCTCAAAGCCCCATGGTAAAATTACAATTTGTGTTGACCTCACCATCCTCAAAAAGGGTTTGTGCAGAGAAAAGCATACAATACTCTAAGTGGACCAGTCATTAGCATAGCTG
>JAOUQV010253399.1:0-13184 GCA_028565295.1 Aspidoras spilotus
AGAGTGAGGTGGAAAAGACTGACACGCTGTGGCAACCCCTGATAAAAGGGACAGGCCGAAAGAAAAAGAAGAAGAAGTCTGTTTTCAACCTCCATCTCTTCATCATAGTTAATATTTACTGTTGTACACGAGGGAACATCCAACTAGAACCACATGATAGAACCACATGCAACAGTTTTATCCTAGATAGATGTTAAGGGAGTAAAGTGGAGAATTATGTGTGTGTGCGTGTGTGTTTATCATATTATGTTGATGTTATAAACACCAGATATGTACATAATTTAATAATAATAAATGGCGGTATAATGATGTTGATGGTGATGTCAGGTGTAAGAGCATGGTGCAGCAGTGACATGCGTGTAGCTTTATTTAAACCCCAGTCACATCCTCACACAGCCTGTTGCTAAGCAGTGCACGAGAGAAACAGCAGCATCTGGATGATTCAGAAACACACAATGTTTATCAGCACACCTCACCAACTTGCATCACAATCAAATCACAAATCACAGCTTGAAAATAGAGCATGGGTAAAATAATACAATCATCTTCATCAGCACACATAAAATTATTATTCATAATTCAGTGATCATATACTGGTGTGATACATAAAACCATCATTTATCATAAGCAACCGAAAAAAGAATTATTTAGGTGTCTTCAAAAATGATTGTCTCAGTAAAGCAAGATTTAATTATTCATGTGTCTGTTTCACTTTTAGATGCACGATGCACTGCATTTTATATTTCACTGAAAGATCACTGGATTATGAACACCAAGCTAATCAACAAGGCGGCGATCATCCTTCATACGCAAATCGACGCATGCTTAATGCAACAGCTCTGCCAGTTTGCTTGGGTTGAATCACACACATGGATGTTGATGATACCATGATCAAACCACAGGTGCAGCCATTGCTGAAACAATACAACCACGCTCCAACTTTCTGTCGTTCCAATTTCACGTAAGTGGTATATGTTGCCTTCTACTGTATATAAGAACACATTATATAAGAGTGTTCTTATCCACTTATATATTCTCTTATTCACCAGTTGTGGCACTTTATATGCAATCATATGACACCTAGTGATCGTTCTGTGAAGTTAGTGTGCATTTGCATGAACCTGATTTAGGACAAAGTACAAGTTGTAAATTAAAAAGGAATGCAATGATGTGGAAGTTTTAAAATTCCATATTTTATTCAGAATAGAACATAGAGGACAAATCAAATGTTTAAACTGAGAAAATGATTTATTTAAAGATGAAAATTAGGTGATTTTAAATTTCATGTCAACAACACATCTAAAAGGTTGGTACAAGGCCACGTTTACCACTGTAAGATATCCTCTTTCTCAGTCTGTAAACGTCTGGGGACTGAGGAGAAAAGTTGCTCAAGTTGAGGGATAGGAATGTTAACTCATCCTTGTCTAATGTTGGATTCTAGTTGCTCAACTGTCTTAGATATTGTTTGTCATATATTCCGTTTTATGATGCGCCAAATGTTATCTATGTACCCGGACCCTTCTTCCAAGCAGGCATGATGCTGTAATTGATGCAGTATGTGGTTTGGCATTGTCATGTTGGAAGATGCTAGGTCTTCACTGAAGGTGACATCATCTGGATGGGAGCATATGTTGCTCTGGATATACCTTTCAGCATTGATGGTGCCTTCCAGATGTGTAACCTGCCCATGCCACACACACTAATGCAAACCTATACCATCAAATATGCAGGATTCTGCACTGAGCGCTGATAACAACTTGGTTCATCCTTCTCCTCTGTAGTCCTAATGACACTGCATCCCCGATTTCCATAAAGGACTTCAAATTTCGATTCGTCGGATTACAGAACAGTTTTCTACTTTGCCACAGTCCATTCTAAATGGGCTTTGGCCCATAGAAGACTTATGGATCTTGTTTAGATACTGCTTCTTATTTGAACTATAGAGTTTTAGCTGGTAACGGCAGATGGCACTGTGAAATTTGTTCACAGATAATGTTCTCTGGAAATATTTCTGACCTCATTGTGTCATTTCGAATACAGAAGCATGCCTGTATTGATGCAGTGCTGTCTAAGGGCCCGAAGATCACGGACACCCAGTATGGTTTTCCGGCCTTGACCCTTACACACAGACCTTCTTTCAGATTTTCTGAATTTTTTGATAATATTATGCGCTGTAGATGATGATATGTTCAAACTCTCTACCACAGTCAAACTGCTTTCTGATATCGCTCCACTATTTTTCGGTGCAGAATTAGGGGGATTGGTGATCCTCTTCCCATCTATATTTCTGAAAGCCGCTGCCTCTCTAAGATGCTCTTTTTATACCCGATCATTTTAATAACCTATTGCCAATTGGTCCGTGTTTGTATATATATATGAGCCTGAGGTAGAAAAATAGGATAATCAGTACGCTAGGAGAACCAGGATGTAACCATGGCTGTGTTTTATATCACCTAATACATTCATAGTAATATAGAATTACATTAGCACTAATGAATAAATATTCACCTCTATATATAAGAATCATATTTAATTACTAAATATATCGATTACAATCATGTTAATTTAATAATTTTTATTACACCGATCTGATTCACCCTCTGTTTTGCGCCACAATGGTACAATCCTACTCTAGGATACCGGAGGGAGGAGGGAAATCTCGATGTGGTAGGGAAGCGCCGTTCTCTTACACGGATAAACTGAGGACCCTGGGCATCCAATAAACGGTGTAGATTTTCAGCAAAACGCTCATTTTTAAAATAAACCAATCCTCAAAAAAAAAAAAAAAAAAAAAAAGAATAGCCGGAGAAGAAGAAATCCGACATCAAAATTCGAGGTAAGTGTCGATAGGAATATATAATAGCCTTATGAGCTCTATAAATGATGACTGTATAAACGAATACGTGATCTAGATATGAGATTAATATATAATAATAGATTAGCCTGTAATACGCAAACAACATTTAAATTATTATTAAAATAATTATAACACTCACCAGCCGGTTTCTTAATAACTGCTCGATACTGATGATGCTCATGCTATCCGGATGTTGGAGACGATTAAACCAGAATTCGGCCTTTATAATATACATTCCGACATTTTTATTATAATTGCATTTAATTCAGAATTCTCAGTGCATTTGTGTCCACACATTTTTCTGATGGTAGAATTTATTAACCCGGTTGATTTACGGTACTAATTGGAGAGAATCCCGAGCCTCGCCCCTTGCTTCACCTTCGCACCTTGGCAAAATTTCGAGCTGATGCTCACTTTTAGTGCTTGTTTTATTATAAGGGCGTAATAATCCCCGGTTACGATGGAGATGTGTGCGTTTGCGCGGCAGGCATGTCGGAAATTGCGGCGTTTTTTTTTTGGTTGGTCGTCATGACGCGAGCAATGACCTTGCAGCAGGGGAAGATGAAGGAAAAAATGGCTGGATAGGTTTTCTATTTATGCAACGACTGGATTGGGTTTGCATCGGTTTGTGTGCTTAAACCGATGACCCATGGAGAGATAAAGGGATGGTACGGATGGAGAGATGAAGGGATGATGGTAGGGATGAAGAGTTGCAGTGAGGATGTAGTCACGATTCATTGTCAGATTGGAGGATGAATAAAGCACCAATGGCTGTGACTCCTGCATAAATATATTGATTGCATGTGAATAATGGTGTTTGTGCACTTTGTTAATGTCACTTCATTTTGATATCTCACCATGGTAGGGCAATAGGGTAATTCTACAGCCAGAAGAGCCAGACCTTTATACATGTGGTGGCCAGGGGATAGCTTCTTCAGGCAGGCACAAGCCATGACTTAAACAATTACACGGGATCTGGTTTGGTTTAATTTTTAAAAATATTTTTTTTTATCACTAATGTCCTCTATTTTTTCAACAAGATGTGAAATTCAGGGGAGGCAATTGGGGTGGCTAATCATATCTCTGGGGTGTAACGTACACCACTGTCAAATAACTCTATAAGTGCTGCCTTACAGCAAAAAAACGCCCCATATCGAATACCATGTATGGCAGCCTGGGTGCTTCTAGGTTAAATTTGCATGTTCTCCTTGTTTTGGTGTGGGTTTCCTCAGAGTCCACTGGTTTCTACCAACAGCCCATACATTTGTCTGGTTATTTGTATTAAATATCACACAGAAGCACCGAGAAGAAGTCGAGATTTCATATGAATCTCGCAGGTCTTAAGGGTTAGACGAGACAAAGCATTAAACATCTTTCTTTTCAAAATAATTAACCGTGCTGTGGATCCTGTGGGTAAAATTCACCACACCCAGTGTAAATACCCCGTGTAGAACCAAGAGAAACTGTCAAGTGCGGAGCATTTTATTTAAAGATAGCCATTTTCTGTTCTATATTCCAGAAATGACACTAAGGGAACATCTGTAAAGCTTCAGCTTGGTTGTACATACATATGTGCTCTGTGGAATATTTGACCGAGCCTCTTAATCTCATGTCAGCTCTAAGGGCAATTTAACGACACTAAGTACCGTGTGCAGAAGACAGAAACAAAGACAGGTAAACAAAACTCAAACACAGAGATAAAAGGAGAGGGGCTAGAAGATTTGTTCGGAGCAGATATGTGTTTTATAATAGGATTTGAAAACAGAATGAGAAGACGATGAGCGAAGAGAAGTTCCAGATATGGCGAGCAGCACTTATGCATACACCACGGATATACGGAAAGGACCCAGTGTAACACATCTGGAAATCAAACCTGGGACCTTCTTGCATTGAGGCAGTAGCCCTACCCACTGCACCACAGGATAATATTATGGATAGCATTACTATTGACACTTATTTTACCTTATTACACTGTCTCTGTTAATGAAACACCTTCCTTCTTAAAATCACTGTACTTCATGGTAATATCTCTCCCGAGATGTAAAATCAGCTCCAGTCTTGCTGCTTCTTTCACTGCTGTCACATTCACAGCTTGATCTTAGAGGAACATGAAGAAATAGTGTAATAGAGCAACAAAATGATCGGACAGAATGAGGATTTTATTCTCCCTTGTAAATTCTTTGCTTTTTATTTCCACCTCCATCTGTGCACACACACCTGCCGTAAGCGGCAAGTCCAAACACCGGAAGAGCTTTTGTGCTTTTGGCTTTGTTAATAAGATAAATAATTGCAATGAAATAGACCCTAAGGGTTACAAACCCGATTCCAAAAATGGTTGGGACAAAGTACAAACTGTAAATAAAACGGAATGCAATAATTTAAAAATCTTAAAAACTGATATTTTATTCCCAATATAACATAGACAACGTATCACATGTCAAAAGTGAGACATTTTGAAATTTCATGTCAAATATTGAAATTTCGTGGCAGTAACACATCTCAAAAACGTTGGTACGGAGCAATAAGAGGCTGGAAAAGTTAAAGGTACAAACAACTGCATTTAGGTCAACTGGCAATAGTTTATTAACATGTCTGGGTATAAAAAGAGCATCTTGGAGTGGCAGTGGCTCTCAGAAGTGAAGATGGGAAGAGGATCACCAATCCCCCTGATTTTGCGCTGACAAATAATGGAGTGATATCAGCAAAGAGTTCAACAGTGTAAAAATGCAGTTTGATAATATCATCATCTACATTCCATAATATCATCAAATGATTCAGATAATCTGGAAGAATCACTGTGCATAAAGCTCAAAGGTGGAAAACTATACTAGGTGCCAATGATCTTCGGGCCCTTAGACGGCACTGCCTCACATGCAGGCGTGCTTCTGTATTGGAACTCACAAAATGGGCTCAGGAATATTTGCAGAGAACATTATCTGTGAACACCGCCGTTGCCAGATAAAACTATAGTTCAAAGAAGAAGATCCAGAAGCGCAGACGTCTTCTCTGAGCTAAGGCGCCTTTAAAATGGACTGTGGCAATTCATTCTCTAACTAGACTGTTATTAGTTTGCTATTCTCTGCTAGTGGTCTGCTGAAACGAAAAATGGATCAGTAGACAATACCCGGTCATCAGGGTCGTGTGTGTTTCCCAATGGAGCTGAAATGATGATAGAGATTACCTTTAAAACCCAAAACAACGAGATGCGAAATGCAGATAACCACATGCATCTTAAATGGCGTACTTGGCTGCAACTTACTAGCCTGTAATACATACGTACTGCTCAACCAGCATGCTGTGAATGCTTACTAGGAAACTAGTAGATGCTAATTTTCCCAATCTCGTACGACATCCTTGAACTTTTTCTCTACTGCTAGTTTTTCAGCCATATCAAATATACATACTGACCAGTATAATGCTATTTTAGCAGCCATGGATAATCAGGGGCAAGATTTTTTTCAATTACAAGGTTACATTTAATTTACTACAAAAATCAGGGGCAATTTGGTGTCTCAAGTTCAACTAGCATACAGTTTTGTACTGTGGGAGGAAACCGGAGCACCCCATAAATGTAATAAATTTAAATGTATTGGAATATTCTTACACACTGGCAGCTACTATTCCATCAAGTTATAAAGTTTCATAGGGAATCATTTGATATCACACACCCTTGATGTGCGGCCAATTTGTTACTCGACAAACATTGATGGGATAACCTAGCTCGGACCAGACAATCTGCAACATATTTGGGGCGATCACGTTTACAGCTTAAGTGATGCATTATGGGTAGTTTTTTTTAATTACTGTATCTCTCTTGATCGTATTTCTGACCATATTCTAATATTCATTCATTTATTCATTTACTTTTGTTCAACCCACGAGGAATCACAGGCTAGCGAGTGCCCACTCTGCAACTCAGGGTACAAGCGCAGAAAACAATCTCAAACAGGGCGCCAATCTATTGTAGGGCACATTCGCACAATAAGGGCCACTTTAGAGACACTAATTAACCTTTGAAATGCAGGAGAAAACAGGCATTCCTGGATAAAACCCAGACAAATATGGGCGCGAACCCAGGTCCTCCTTGTTATAAAGTGACCCATATTCCAATATGTTAAGATCTTATAACGAATTGAATCAAGAAGTGTTTTGGTGCTTGCACTGGATAATACTGTTAAACAAATGCGTAGCAATAAAGCCATGGTCCAGGACGCAGATCAATATACAACATTGTACTTGAACGGCTGAAAAGCCTGATTTTGCTGGGGATTATTTATGTCAATTACGATGGACAATTCTTTCTTAAATGATAAATAAATTCACATAAGGACATATTTAATTGTTATATAAATGAAATAAATATGTATTATGTCAGCCATATACAGTATCTCTCTAGAAATTAACTGTTGCTATAGAAACATTAGAAAGATTAATATTTATACACAATATAAACCAGCTATCAGAGAGCACAAGCCAGTGTATTTCTAGTGCTGGTCTCAAGAAACAGAAAGGTACTGGGTGTGTCATCTGGACAGGTGAAAGAAGACAGCATGGAAACTTGGTGGTGGGACAAAGAAAAGCAGAGGAGGGTAGCGAGGAAGAAATGGGACAGGGAGAGGACTGAAGAGAGTAAACAGGAGTATAAATTGATAATCAGAAGGCTTATGATTCTGATTTTACAAGTTGGTTAGACCAGGGGGTCGGCAAACTTTAACACCTTAAGAGCCATTTGGACTTAGTTTCCATGGAAAAGAAAACACTGGGAGCAGCGATTAATTTTTGAAGATAACACTGTATATATCTCATTGCGCTGCTGTTATTTATCTGTAACAGCATGACTGGGTTAAAATATCTCCCTTGGTTGCACTGGGGCTGAGTATGTCTGTGTCTCTGTCTGCCTATGTGTTTGTGCCGCGTCTGTGCTCCGGAGATGTACGCGCCATGTCAATGCATCTGAATTCCATTCCCAATTCTAACTAGCCTGTCTTTATAGCGGGGCTTGGAGTGGAATTTGGTGCACATTCTTTTTTTAAATGTCGTTTGCATGTGTGTATTGATTAAGCCTGTTCGTATACTGCTAATTTCCAGCAGCCACCTATCACATTCCCTCAGCTGCCATTCCTCTGAACTGCCATGATCTTCAAATTATCCCCTAATATGTTTTGTGTGCTCTTTGTCTTCCATTTTTGTGTTTTTGTTCGTTCTTAATGTTTTTTGTACTGGATTGCTTTTTCTTAACTTTACACTTTGTATAAACAACTATAGTGTGTTGCTTATAAAATCCGTTAAGTGGGACAGAGAAAATTACATTTAATTTATGTAATGAACATATTTTGAACATTTTTATTTATAAAAAAATATTAACAAAAAAAGCAAGACGCCTAGTTGGAGGTCTCTTAAATGAATTTTCTTTAGATATTTATTTTCTTACATTTCTCCAAACTTAGCCTACCTAAGGTTAAAAGTCTCATAAATGGACAGTGTACTGGCTTCCGTTCTTATTTTAAGCAGTGAAACAGATGGGAGAGGGTGGGGGAGGATGAGGGAAAAATGTATTTTGAGTATTTTGAGGAGCTGATGAATGAAGAGAATGACAGGGATAGTGGAAGGCATAGAAAATGTTTAACAGGGGGTAGCAAAGATTGGATGACTTTGTTTAAAAAGGATGAAGAAGAGAAAAGTAGTCGGACCTGATGACATACCGGTAGAGGTGTGAAAATGTATAGGAGAGATGGAAGTGGTGTTTGTTACTAGATTATTCAATGAGATTTTTGAGAGTGAAATGATGTCTGAGGAATGGAGGGAAAGTTTACTTGTATTGATTTATAAGAACAAGAGTAATGTGCAGCATTGTAGCAGTTACAGGGGCATAAAGTTATGAGTTACACAATGAAGATTTGGGAGAGAGTTGTTGAGGCTAGGTTTAGAAATTAAGTGACTGTTTGTGAGCAGCAGTATGGTTTCATGCCAAGAAAAAGCACCACAGATGCGATTTTTGCTTTGAGAATGCTAAGAGCTACACTGTGTCTTTGTGGATTTAGAGAAAGCTTATGATAGGGTGCTGTATGAGGAAGTCTGGAGTGGCTGAAAAATATGTTAGATTAGTGCAGGACATGTATTAGAATAGCATGACAGTAGTGTAACGTGCTGTAGGACTGACAGATAGCTTTAAAGAATGGTTTGGCTTTGAGCACCTTTTTGTTTACCCTGGTGATGGACACACTAACAGATGAGGTCAGACAGGAATCAACGTGTACTGCGATGTTTGCAGATAATATTGTAATCTGTAGTAAGAGCAGGGAATAGAAGAGAAGTGGAGAGGTGGAGGTATGCTTTAAATGAAAGTCAACATTTGTAAGACAGAATACATGTGTGTGAATGAGAGGGAGACAGGTGGACATCTACAGGGAGAAGTGAATGGGTGCAGGAGTTTAGATAGTTTGGATCAACTGTCCAATGAATTGGGGAGTGTGGAAAAGAAGTAGGATGGAGTGGATGGAGAAAAGTGTCAGGAGTGATGTGTGACAAAAGCATCACAGCAAAAGTGAAAGGAGAGGTTTATGAGAGAGTAGTGAGACCAACCTTGTTGTATGGTTTGGAGACAGTGGCACTGACTAAAAGACAGGAAACAGATCTTAAAAGATTTTCAGATTCTCGTAAGGAGTGACCAGGATGGACAGGATTAGGAATGAAAACATCAAAGGGACAGTACAGGTTGGTTTGTACATGTACAGAGGAGGGACAGTGGATATATTGGTAGGAGGATGTTAGAGATGTAGCTGCCAGGCATGAGGCAGAGAGGAAAACCAAAGAGAAGATATGTGGTCAATGTAGACGTGCAGGTAGTTGGTGTGAAAGCAGAAGGACAGAGTGAGGTGGAAAAGATTCGCTGTGGCGACCCCTGATAAAGGGAGAGGCAGAAAGAAGAAGAAGAAATATTTATACACAGCACATTGGTGTCAGAGCTGCTGTTGTAGAAAAGTCATATACACCATCTAACCATTCCGAATTCAGCATTTGGTCTTTCTTGTTCCACATAATAGTACAGAAAGAATAAAATGGTGGCAGAGTCTGGATGCTGATATCCAGCTGAGGAGGAATGAAGTATGATGGAACGATCTGATGGTCGGTGTGTGTGTTTGTTTAGCTAATGGTGGGATATGATTGCATTCGGAGTGGGGTTGATCAAATCTGCTAATACAATTTTGTCTAATAGAACATGCTGTGCACTTTCTAAATGAATCCTGACATAAACAAACATAATGAAGGCTGCTATTTTCAGTATAAACATATAGGAAGCGAATCTCCAGAAGATCTGTATCAGATTCTTAAAAAAAGAATTCATTCCAAGTCGTACTTTGTCATTGCTTTGTAATGGCTGGCTGCCCAGGTTGGCTCTGTGGGATAGGGATAAGCTGACTGAGCACAATCTTTTGTCAGCTGTTGTAGACCCAGGAAGAGTCAAACCCTAGTTTCTAAGGCTCCGGGTATTTTTTCCAGCAGCATACACTCTAAGAACTGAGATAGAACTATTAGCAAATAAAAAACACACCAAATATGGATTTTTTGATTACTGTTTACACCTTATATTGTTTTCTTTTCTGTAGACTGTAGTAGGCATGGGTGGACTTGACTGTTCTCCAACCTCTGAGTGATGTAATAAATCATTATAACAGATCAAAATTCTGTCAGTATTAGCTTGGGCTATTTTAGCTTTGTTTAAATTTCCACTCAAATTTAGTTAAAGTAAGGACAGTACAGCGGCACAGTGAGTAGTTCTGTCGCCTCACCGCAAGAAGGACCTAGGTTCGAGCCCCGGGTGGGGCGACTCAGGAAATTTCTGTATAGAGTTTGCATGTTCTCCTTGTGTTCATATGTTTTTTCCGGGTGCTCCAGTTTTCTCCTACACTCCATAGACATGCATGCAAGGTTAATTGGTGTCTCTAAAGTGGCCCTTTTTGTGTGAATGTGTGCCCTGTAATGGACTGGTACTCTGTGTCAGAGTTGCAGAGTGGCCCACGAGCCGTGTTGATTACAGCATAAAATGAATGAATGAATGAATTTAGTGAAAGTTTGTTTTTTTGTTCATTTATAATTATTTTCTCTCCTTTTCCCCTAAACACTTTTCTGAGGATGCTTCCAGCTTTTTACACTGATTCGGGTTTAGGTAAAACACACAAACTCTATTCCTGGATCAATTCTTCACTTTGCTGGAACTTCACTTTCCTGTAACTAATCCATAAACCTGATTGATTCCTGACTCCACGGTCCTGTAATTCTATGTCTTGAAGTCTCAATGCCATGCTGTTTTCCTGTTGTCTCAGAGAAGCGCTGCATTCCCGACAGCATCTATAACGTAGTTCTAACAAATTTGGTTACATAATTAGTTGTTTAATCAGCACTAAATGAGAGCTGGCGCTAACCGACCTGCAGCTAACATGATTGTTGTTTCATAATTGAGTCATTCCCATTGAGGCGTGCAGACCATGCTTCAGTTTTCTCATTTATTTCCATAGAATCTTTTTTACAATGGAACAATATCCTCCTCCTGGGGATCGCTGACTTTCTGTGGTGGAGATGCGTGTGTTCCTATGAGTCTGAGAGCAATACTGCCTGGCTATGACTGATGAAAATAGCCATACTCTATATAGATGGGAAGCCTGGACACTGTAGAAAGAAGAAAGATGTCTTCAGGCTTTTAAGAACAAGTGATTCATGAAGTTGTTGAAGATCTCATGGACAAAGATGATGGCCACTGAGTAAGTCTACAAGATGGTTAGAACAGGATCACATCAGTCCTGCAAGTTAGAGAACTTTATTATGGTCATGTGATGAGGCTCTCATGAGAGATCACTGAAGTCTGATGACAGAACATGTTGAGGATGTCAGAAGACGTTGATTACAGAGAATAACCTGTATGGACAACATTACCTCATGGACTAGATTATCAGGGGCCAGACAGATACAAGCAACACTAGCAGAGATCAGTGGAGAATAACTTATCTGTGCATGCATCCATGGTGACGGGGCGACGGCAGATCACATGACATGACACGGGACATTGTCACGAAGCCCTCAAAAAATAGTCTTTTAATCTAATTCATGTGAAACCTCGGTTTTGCTAAGTTTTAGTACTACAAGTTTGAAAATCCTGATTGGTTCTAAATATTAGTTATCCATTGTTAAGCGCTCGTTAGGGCTCTTTTCGTTACTGGATTTCACGTTCACACGTCATCAGTCGAACCCGGAGTATTGTTCCATTTAATTATGCTTCTGTTATCTGCATGTGTTCTAGCACTACCCATTTACTGTACTAGTGTACAACTGATTCAATGAGACACAGCGTTCACTACTGTTGATGCACAGAGCGGCCATCTTGGATATTCCAGGCACGGTTGTTGACATAACTTTGACTTTATGTACATTAGTGTGTGTGGTGTTTGTGTTTAGATGAGTTGTTTTGCACTTTCTCAATGAAATTATCTCATAATCATCAATCTTCTGTTTAACAGCTGCAATATGTGTGTGTGCCACACCTGTCATCCAGGTAAACAGATGGAAAACAAACAGTAACTTGATAATAATCAGTGTGTGTAGAGCAGGACGGGACGTCTGCCCGGGTTGGGTGTGAGGGCCGATGGGGTAATTGGTGGGGATGGTGACAGAGCCGGACCTAACAGAGCTATACTTACTAATGCATTATTAATCAACAGGAATTCCCACTCTAGTCAAGTCGTGGCTGAAGTGCCATTGAGCCAGGCACCCACACCCCAACTGCTCCCTGTGCGACTCAGTGGGGCAGCACATTGCCAATGTAGAGAATTTGCCAATGTATATACAGTAGCTGACTAGGTTTTGAGACACGCCTTGTCTTGTATCAGGTATCATTTTAAGTTATCTATAATAATAATAGAAACAGAAGTGCACACAGGATGTCACTGCCTATGTAGAGAGCTGCCTTTACTTTGAGACACATCTAATATACTGTATGTTATTAGACAGGCTTCTCAGGTGTGTGCACAGGATGACTCTGCCCATGTATACAGTTGACTAGCTTTTGAGACACACCCAATGTGGTGTATTTTAGTAGGCAGCATTGTAATATATGTAATAATAGAGACAGACTTCTCAGGAGTGCACACAGGATGATGCTGTCTGTGTAGACATCTGACTAGATTTTGAGACACACCCAATCTGGTGTATTTTAGTAGAAACAGCATTCTCAGGTGTGTGCACGGGATGACGCTGCTTATGTAGAGAGCTGCCTTTACTTTGAGACACATCTAATATACTGTATGTTATTAGACAGGCTTCTCAGGTGTGTGCA
>JAOUQV010253819.1:0-12379 GCA_028565295.1 Aspidoras spilotus
CTTCACACTCTGCTCTTACTGGTGCAATGTGCAATTAATGAACATTGGACACCAGGCTTGTCCAATTTAGCCATGAACCCTCCCACACTAAAATGACAGGTGTTTAGGTTTCATTGTGTACCCCTATATATATATATATGATACATACTGTATGTATGGGTGTCCTTATTTATACATACACCTGCTGGGGTGTACTTATTTATGCTGAGCGCTGTATATATATCTGGATATCTCGGCTGTTTCAGTGTAAATTCTGTAAGACTGTGCCATGTTTCCCTAGTGAAGTGTTTCCAAGTTCCTCATTTCCTGTACTTCCTGTTTTTGACTCCCGCCAGTTTTGCTTTGATTTATGAATATATTAATCCTCTTTTAATTCTGTCTGCCAGTGTTATTTGATTTTTCATTTGATTTTTGATTTTAATTACTTTATTGATCCCTGGAGGGAAATTATTCTCTGTATTTAACCCATACAGAGCACTTTGCTGCCCCACTGAGGCACACAAGGAGCAATTAGGGTATTGGTGCCTTTCGCAAGGGCACTTCAGACATTACTTGCCTTGAGTGTGGAACAAACCGGATATCTCTTGGTCCCTAGCTCTCTACCCTATCCATTTAGCCATAGCTGACCCCAAACTGGACATAAACTCTGATGACTATTTGTATGTGACCGCTTATGAAAGTGATAACTTTTTGCCACTATGTTCGCACACAGCGGGATTGGTCCTCTGCATTTAACCCAATACACACACACACAGGTGAAGTGAGCACACGTGCCCGGAGCAGTGAGCAACCAGCACAGCGCCCGGGGAGCAACTGGCACTTCAGCCATGACTTGTCGTTACTTGGACTCAAACCAGGGACCTTCCCGTCGCAAGGCTGGTTCCTTAACCACAAGCCTACGACTGCTCCACAAATATATTATAATAACCATACACACGATTCACTGGAAACTAGCATTCCTTATGTTACAGTAACCCGCGGGTGCAGTGTATTTCAGTCAGTCGCCGTTTATGAGCAATCAATCACTTACACAAAACATTTACGGTGACTTCATCAGAGATTCTTTCCCCGTATCCATTGTCGCACTTGCACCTGTACTTTCCACTGTCTTCAGAATCGATCTTCAAAATGTTATAGGCTATTTCAGTTCCTATCTCTGAGTCTCCCAAATACCAGGTATAGCTCCGGACGGGTGGGTTAGCATCACTGCTGCAGGTCAGGGTTACTGAAGTGCCCTTCATTATATCTCCAGAGGGGCTGATGGACACTGAGACCGTCCTCGGAGGATCTATGTAGGAAGCACAATAAAAAAACATTATAGAATGTACTGTTTATAAATGTCAGAAATACACACTGTATAAATAAAAGTTTGTGGCCGTCTGACCCTCACAGCCCACATGGGATTTATCATATATTCAACATAATAGGGACTTACCCAGACTCACCACTACACATGTATTTACATACTCATTTTACAGACTCTGTTATGAGGATAGAATTTATTTCTGGGTCTGGTTCCTCTTACGGTTTCTTCCTATTATCATCTCAGACTTCAAATCTTTTCCTCTCAACGAAGGCGGTCGAACTTTTCCTCCTCTCCTCCCCCTTATCTTTTCTACTTTGCTTCTTCTGTCTTGACTGTACACCTTTCTTATCCCACGCCTGTGGATGCTATTTAACCTTCCCACAGTGAAGTTGGGGCAATGGACAGCTGGCTGTTTTTCACTTGCGGGGTCAACATCTACCCCCACACTTTACCCTGTGGCATGTGCTTTTTTCTATGCTGGGGTGTTTTTTCCCACTGCTTCTCACAGTTCTTCCCTCAGGAATTGGGGGTTGCAGTATATATTTTTTGGCCCACCTCGCAATGTAAATTCTTTTATGTATTTTCTTTTTATCACTTGTCTTCCTGTGCTGTCTGTACCCCCTCCCTCGTCCTAAATGTTGTATGTTTGGATGGTTGATGGCTAATTTCGGCTAGTACTTGAGACTAGTTGACAATAAAAGTTCAATTTAATCTAATTCCGTTTGTCCGTGCCACTGTCGCCATTCAGCTTGTTGATTAGAGATAAAAATTAACTTCTTAATACTTTATGATTATATTCTGATTCCTGTTTCTGTAAAGCTGCTTTGTGACAGCGTTCGATTGTAAAAAGTACTATAGAAATAAACTCAACTAAACATATAGGTTTGGGGGTCATGTGTCCACCATCATTTGCTCATATAGTGTAAATACTTACACAAAACATTTAGCATCACTCCATCAGAGTATTTATACCCATAGTGATTGCTGGATTTGCACCAGTATTCTGCACTGTCCTTAGAGAATGTCCTTTTGATGGTGTAGGTTTTTCCTGTTGCTTGTAGTGAGCTGTATTTATACCAGGTGTAATTTTTTACAGGTGGATTAGCATCACTGCTGCAGGTCAAAGTCACTGAACTACCTTCAAGTATTTCCCCAGAAGGACTGATGGACACTGAGACTCCCTTCGGAGGATCTAAGAAGTACAAAATATGATTCCAGGTATTTACAAGATATTGAGTCCGAATTTATTTATTCATGAATACAGGATATATAAATTCATAAAGACTCACACAAAACATTTAGAGATACTCCATCAGAGAATTTCTCCCCATCCTGATTGCTGGACTTGCACCAGTACTGGCCACTGTCCTCAGATCTAATCCTGGTAATGGTGTGAATTTGTCCTGTTGCTTGGAAGAAGGTGTCTTTATACCAGGTGTAAGCCTCCACATGTGAGTTAGCCTCACTGTTGCAGGTGAGAGTCACTGAACTGCCCTCCAAGATCTGACCAGAGGGACTGATAGACACTGACAGTCCTTTTGAGGCAGCTGAAAAATTACAAAACATGAAATAGCATAGAAAATTGTTAGGAGCCAACCTTAAAGGGGCATGGAGCTGTCTTATCAGACAGCTGATCACAGTGCCCCTGAAGAAGTACACAGCATCAGCTCACGATGTAATCAGTCTCAAATGGCAGAGATTTCACCTAGGTTCAGTGTCGCACCGTTGTTTTAACAGGCGGAAACGTTCGCGCGTAGGAAACGTGGTACTCCAACCCACATCATGGGAAAAGTGTATGGGTTTATCCCAGAGGTATTTAGAGGAAAGATGCTCTCTGCTTTGATGCTACAGCAATGCATTGCACCCATCAGTGCACCCATCTTTTCCCCCTCACGCACTACTAGCCAGTCTCCCTGCAGCTTGTATGGCGCATGGTGCTAAATCATTGGCTGAAGTAAGACGTAGGTGGATTTGAGCTCAATGCTAGCCTAAATATACACATTATATTTTTCCCATTTCCTCTTTTTTTCCGCCATTAATTTCTCTTTAATTCCCACATACAAATGTGCTAATCTATATCTCATCGGATTAGCACTCTAAGCCTACATTTCTTTCATCTTAGACCTCGGTTCAATCTAATTGAGGGTTAGTAAGGGAATCTGTCCTAAGTTTCCCTTTTATTTTCTCTTTTCTGGGGACGTTCCCCATCCAGTGACCGCACTTAGGTCCTATCCCCCAGTCACATAACAGAAATTTAGGTTTTAAATCATTATGTAGCCTGTAGGGACAACTGAAAGTTACACTTACACAAAACATTTAGCGTTACTCCATTAGAGGATTTCTCTCCATACTGATTTCGGGAAATGCACCAGTACTTGCCACTGTCCTCAGATCTGATCCTGCTGATGGTGCAGGTTTGTCCTATTGCATGGTAGGAGGTATCTTTATACCAGGTGTATGTTTCTACAGGTGGTTTAGCATCGCTGCTGCAGGTCAGAGTCACTGATGTGCCCTCCAATATGTCTCCAGGGGGACTGACGGACACTGAGACACTCTTCGGAGGATCTAAGGATAGAAAGGCAAGAAGAAGCAGGGGTTTAATATCATCCGCATCTCAATGGCCCTGAAGAACGCCAGGTGTGGCATCCCTAATTGTTTTTTATGTACAATCAGACAAAGACCGTATCTGGGACGGAGAAGTATGTAGGTCAACTAGCAGTTCAATGTATAAACTGTTCAAATAAATTGATTTCTGAGGAAAAGGGGATCAATGGCTGTCTTTGGAAGGTAAACAAAGACAAACTATTTCAGCATACACACTTGCAGTGGGAAGCTTGTCCTGAATGTTCCCACATTAAAGTACTTAATGAGCTTACACATCAAGAACAGCAGCAGACCCTCAGCACATACACTTTACAGTGATGCAGAGGAGCAAGACAAGGAGCAGAAGCTGTGTATTTTTACCCTGGAGAATGTTGCTGTCATACTATATCTCCACCTGATAAACCAGGTATCTCCTTCAAAACCAGGTTCAGCGTACCACTAGCTAACCTGCACCTTTTATGCACCTTCTTCTTTGAGGAAATTTTGCTGCATTGCTGGACTCATTCCTTCTGTAGTCCCTGGTCAGAAAGTCTCCTCTATTTTATCAGTTGCACAGTGAACGTGATCCTCCGCATTCAACCCATCCATGCAGTGAAACACACATATACACACACTGTTGAAGTGTCCGAAGTGGTTTGGTGCCTTGCCCAAAGGCACTTAACCTTTTTTGGGACTTCTTGGGAGTTCTGGAAATTTAACCTGTGAACCTTCCGGTTGCTAGGCTGGTTCCTCAACCGCAAGCCTACGCCTGCCCCTGTTGTCGCTGCCAGTCCATATTATGTAGTCAGGAAAGAAACTTGATGTAACATCTCAGGTTGAAAAACTCAAAATCCGTACTTTGAAAACATCCGACATATCCAAAGCATTAATAGATGACTAGTTGGAGGAGAAAGAATAACAGTCCACGTGCACTTCATTCTGGGTTATTATCTTTCTGGCCATATCTTTCAAGTACCATCTAGATCTGTGCTATCCATAAAAGCTTATGAAAGCATAGAGCAATCTTGCAATGTTCTGAACAGTAAACAGTGTTTAAAATTCTGTCTCCAGTAACTATCCCTGTGATATAATGCCAGCTCTGTTTTCTCCTTCTGGCCGAATACTGTATGTGCACAAACTCCTTGTGCCATTCAGCTACATGAATAGACAGAGGATGGCTGGCCACCCGAGACCTATTCCTGGACCAAGGAACTGATATATCCACAGGTACACTAGACCTTATAAAATTCCAAAATGTATTGCCAAGATATGCTGCAAAATCGTTCCATGTGTTTGTCTTTCCATGTGTCCATTTTTCCATGTGTCCATCTTTCCATGTGTCCATATCTCCAATTTAATAGAAGAAAATAGAAATAATCATAGATTCCAATTATTACTGTAGCTAAGCTAGCTAGCAAAAAGACCAACTCCCGCCCCAAGTGCATCATCAGTATACAGTAGTGATGAACTTTTTCAATGAAAAGCTATATAATTCCATAACTAATATAATTCTATAACTAATATTATTGATGATATAAACAAATCTGATTATAAATGAGAAAACTTCAAAGTCATCAACCTGTTTACTAGATATCTTACCCACATCGTTCTTGTTGTGTATCGTAAAATTCGATGTCCCTCAGAGTTCTGTCTTTTCTCCTTGTATATGCTGCCTCTGGGACTCAGTCTCAATGTTTAAATCGAGACTCAAGGCATACCATGGGGAAAAAAGTATTTAGTCAGCCACTGATTGTGCAAGTTCTCCTACTTATAAAGCCGAGAGAGGTGTGTGATTTTCATCACAGTTTACACTTCAACTATGAGACAAAATCACATTGCAGGATTTTTAAAGAATATATTTTTAAATTATGGTGGTAAATAAGTATTTGGTCACCTATAAACAAGACATTTCTGGCTCTAACAGACATGTAACTTATTATTTAAGAAGCTTTTCTGTCCTCCACTTGTATTATTGGACACATGCTTGACCTTGTTATCTGTATAAAAGACACCTGTCCACAGCCTCAAACAGTCAGACCTTAACCATGGCCAAGACCAAAGAGCTGTCGAAGGACACCAGGAAGAAAATTGTAGACCTGCGCCAGGCTGGGAAGAGTGAATCTACAATAGACTGCAGGTCGGTGTCAATAAATTATTTTTTGTGGGAGCTACTGTAAGAAAATGGAAGACATACAAGACCATTGATAATCTCTCTTGATCTAATGCTCTCTTGATCTAAAGATCTCATTCCACAGGGTCAAAATGATCATGAGATCGGTGAGAAAAAAATCCCAGAACTACAAGGAGAGATGAATGTCCTGCAAAGAGCTGGGACCAAAGTAACAAAGGCTACCAACAGTAACACATTACGCTTAGAGGGACCCGAATCCTGCCGTGCCAGGCGTGTCTCCCCTGATTAAGCCAGTACATGTCCAGGCTCTATGGTGGCGCATTGGATAGTGCTGTGGCCTCACAATGAAAAGATCCCGGGTTTAAGCCCTGGGTGGGGCGAGTTTGAAGTTTGCATGTTCTCTTTGTGTTTGCTCGGGCTTTCCCTGTGTACTCCGGGTTTCCTGCCACATTCTAAAGACATGCATGATAGCTTAATTTGTGTCTCTAAATTGCCTATTAGTATGTAAATGTGGGTGATTGTGTATATGCGTGCGCCCTATGGTGGATTGGTTCCCAGTCTAGGTTTGTTTCTGCCCTCGCACCCAGAGTTGCTGGGTGTGCACTGGCTTCCCCGTGACCCTAAACTATGATTAAGCGGGTAATGAATTATTGAATGTCCAGGCCGTCTGAAATTTGCCAGAGATCATATGGATTATCCAGAAGCGGATTAGGAGAATACCATGTGGTCAGATGAAAACAAAATTGAACAAAAACACTAAACCTACTGTGAAGCATGGGGGTGGAAAAATCATGCTTTGGGGCTGTTTTTCTGCAAAAGAGGACAGGACAACTGAAGATTGAACAGTGTCATGTATTGTGAGATTTTAAGCCAAAACCTCTTTCCATCAAAAAGATCATTAAAGATGGAACGTGGCTCGGTCTTCCAGCATGACAATGATCCCAAACACACCACTCGGGGAACAAAGGCGTGGCTTCTTAAAAAGCATTCCAATGACATGGAGTGGCCTAACCAGTCTCCAGACGTCAACCCGATAAAAAAATTGTGGAGGGAGTTGAAAGACTGTGTTGCCCAGCAACTTCCCCAAAACATCACGGTTCTAGGGGAGATCTGCATGGAGGAATGGAACAAAATAGCAGCTACAGCGTGTGCAAACCTGGTGAAGACTTAAAGGAAATATTTCCAGTATAATTTACAAATAAATTCTTTACAAATCCTGCAGTTTGATTCATTCAATTTTTTTCTAATTTTGTCTCTGTGTTGAAGTGTTATCTATGATGAAAATTACATACTTTTCTCATCTTTCTAAGAAGGAGAACTTGCACAATCAGTGGCTGACTAGGTACTTTTTTGCCCCACTATATTTGTTTAGCCATGAATTCTGCTCATAGCATTAGTTCCCTTTTAGGTAAAGCTGCAGATCTGGTGGGTTATTGGCACTAGAATATTGGTAAACTGAGATACTGTCCTTATGTCTTTTAGGGAGCCCTCCTTCCTCTTGTTCCCTCTGGATCCTATTTTAAACTATGCTGCTCTTTCTAGTGTTAGCAGAATTTATAATCAAACACATGGCACCATTATTAAATTAGTCCTTTATAATATCATGACTTTCTCTGCTATTTCTCTCTTTCTGCTGAGGTTCACACACCACCACTTAAAGAGTGATGGGATTCCCTTCTGAGTCTGGTTCCTTTCTCTTATCATCTCAGGGAGTTTTTCCTTGCCACTATCACTGTCTGGCTTGTACATTGTGGAAAAGAAATCTTATTAAATCTCATATACCGTATACTATTTCTGTAAAGTTGCTTTGTGACAATGTTCCATTGTAAAAAGCTCTATATGAATAAAGCTGAATTGAATTTTTCTGTCTCAAACCAGCATGGGTCCACTAACTGGTGGGAATTCTCAATTCACTCTTCCTGAGCAGTTGGACAAAAGGACAGAACCTGCCTACAGGGTTAGAACAATTGGGTTGGTTCCAAATGGTAGATTACATAAGGTTAGATCTAGGGCCTTATGACTGGCAGGGCTTTGGACTGGTGGAAAGGTCTTGGGGGCATCTGATTTACCCAAAAATATGGGGAAATGCTTGGCTAATCTGCCAAATTAAAAGGTCAGATAAGGCTGCTCATTTCCATTTGACATTGTAAAAGTGTAGCTGGTATTTTTACAAAAAAAGAATAAATTAATATGTACTTACAGTTGACATTAAGAGTAACAGCAGGCGAACGATAACCGTGTCCCTGTATCGCACAGCTGTAGCTGCCTGCATGCCTTTGACTAACAGATGACAGGTGAAGCTGGTCAGTGTAGTAGTATAAATCATTTCCATTTTTGTACCAGGTAAATGTTGGAAGGTCAGTCAGGCCACAGGACGTTTTACATTTCAGAGTGACGGCATCTCCCTCTGACACACTTTCAGGAATTATTTCCACCTGCAGATCGGTTGCTGAGGGAAAATAAGCCAGAGGGTGAAAATCACTTGAGATATACTGTACAGTCGTTCGGCACTGGAGCTCCACAAGGATGTGTCCTCCCTCTACACCAAAGACTGCACATCAAACAAACTTCTTAATTTTGCAGGGGAAAATCATTTCAGATATACAGTCATTCAGCACTGGAGCTCCACAAGGCTGTGACCTTCCTCTACACCAAAGACTGCACATCAAACTAACTCCTCAATTTCGCAGATGGCATAACAATCTGCCTCAATCATGACAATGACTCATATAACACAGTGACAAGCCTGCACATGGTGGGAGGTGTAAGGGGCCAGATACCGCTGCCGACCACCAGGAGGCGCTCCCTGGTTGGCACTCTGATGTAGGCAGCAGCTGAAGAAGGTAGCATCATGGTAACTGATGCCACAGTGCCAATCAGGTGCGAAACGGTGACACCTGTTATTTAAGCAGCTCAGAACACAGACTGAGGTTCGCACCGTTGTTTTCTGTACACTCTTTTGTGAGTATGTTAGGGCCAAAGGTACTTGGAACCAATTAGCGGCGATAAGGTACAGGGAAACATGGAGGTAATCTTAGGTAGGGACAGTTTTCATGGGTGCTATTCTTTAATAAAACATTACCTTCTACTTTTCCCTTTATTAGGATGGTACTTGCCACTTCCCTCTTAGTGCATTGCAAGTGTCTCATTGGGAGAATTTTCCATGTTCGCGCGATCCCTCTTTAATGATTTCCTCCCCTCTCAGATGTCCACACCACTCATCTGGTGTACCACTTTTTTCTGTTTGTTTAATGAAATGTGTAAGTCTGTTCTATGAGGGTGCTCCCCTGATTGGGTAGCAGCGCCTTCCCTGTTATCTAAGTGGTGTGGGACATTTCTGGCACATTAAGGCCACATGCAGTAACTGTTTGTGTGCAACGTTTGTGTCTTAATGTGTGTGTGTGTTTTTTAGCACGTTCCTCTGTTTTAGGCTGCAGCGCACTGAATGTGTTATATGATTATTGTGGGATGTAATTTGTGTGTTGTTTTTTTATTATGGGTTTTGTGTCTTTTGTGTTTGGACACACACCAGTTTATGCAAAATCTTCAGCGTATTTTATCAGCGCTGCATCTAGTGTGTGTAGGCAGCCACGCCCCCTTTCATTTCATTCAGTTTTTTTGCGTCTTGTCTGCGTTTCTTTGCGTCTTGTCTGCGTTTAAGTCTAGGTTTAAATAAAGTTTTTGTTTGTCTGTTATGAGTCAAGCCCTGTTTATTTCCTAGTTGTTGCGTTTGGGTCCTACCCACCGGTAACATAACAGGAGGTGGTTGCATTGATGCAGGCAGAACAGTCTGGAGCTGAACATGCACAAGACTGTGGAGATGACAATGGATATCAGGAGACACCCCTTACCACTGCTAACCCTTACTATATAAACAGCCCGGTGATGACTGTGGAGACCTTCAAGTTCCTGGGCCTCTGAATATGACAAGGGAGATAAAAATCAGCCCTATCCTCAGAAAAAGCCCAACAGTTATCACTATATGATAACTTAGGAATTATGGTCTACCACAGGTAGTGATGAGGCAGTTCTACTCAGAGATCATTGAACCAGTCTTAGGCACTTCTATCACAATATGGTTTGGAGCAGCTACAAAACAAGACAGGAACTGACTGCAGAGAATAATCAGAACTGCTGAAAAAATCATTATACCAACCTTCAGGTCTTGCACACTTCAAGGACCAGGAAACAAGCAGAGAATATACAAATGTACACATATACATATATACAGTAAATATATTTTAGTGTGTGTACAGTTTTATGCAGTTTTATAACCTTATCTTACCTGTGGCAGAAAGATGAACTCCTTCATAGTAATATGATGAGATGTGCATATCTTTGCCCATCTGAGATACTTCATTAAGCTCTTTGTTCCAGAAAGCTGTTTGAACTTTACAGAAAAAGGTATATATGTAGGCGCTTGAGCAGTCTATGGTCACTGTAGATCCCGTAATGGCACAGACAGAAAGTTGCCCCGGACAAACAACAACTCCTGCAACACAGAATAAGAGATGCTAATGCTGACGGTATGTTTGTAGTTATGTAACTAATGTGACTGTTTAGTGTTGGTAACAACTTTGAGGGTAAAATATACATAGTGTTTCTGTTAGAAATAATCTTACACACTACAATGAGGTAAATATACAGGACTTCTAGTGGAGATTAATGTTACACGCTACAATGAGGTAAAAATATAGAGGGCTTCTAATGGAAATTGATCTTACATGCTACAATAAGGTAAAATATACAGGGTTTCTAATGGAAAGTAATCTTACACAGTACAATGAGGTAAACTATACAGGGTTTCTAATGGAAATTAATCCTACATGCTACAATGAGGTAAAATATACAGGGTTTCTAATGGAAATTAATGTTACACTCTACAATAAGGTAAACTCTACAGGTTTTCTAATTTTAATTAATCTTACACTCTGCAATGAGGTAAAATATACAGGGTTTCTAATGTAAATTAATGTTACACGCTACAATGAGGTAAAATCTACAGGGTTTCTAATGGAAATTAATCTTACACGCTGCAATTAGGTAAAATTTACAGGGTTTCGAATAGAAATTTATGTTACACGCTACAATGAGGTAAAATCTAAAGGGTTTCTAATAGAAATTAATCTTACACGCTGCAATTAGGTAAAATTTACAGGGTTTCTAATAGATATTAATCTTACATGCTACAATGAGGTAAAATCTACAGGGTTTCTAATGGAAATTAATCTTATATACTATGAGGTAAAATCTACAGGAGTTCTAATGGAAATTAATGTTATACTCTACAATAAGGTAAAATCTACAGGTTTTGTAATAGAAATTAATCGTACACTCTGCAATGAGGTAAAATATACAGGGTTTTTAATGGAAATTAATGTTACATGCTACAATACGGTCAAATATATGGTGTTTCTAATGGAAATGAATCTTACACACTACAATGAGGTAAAATATACAGGGTTTATAATAAAAAATCAATCTTACACGCTACAGTGAGGTAAAATATACAGGGTTTCTATTGGAAATTAATCTTACACACTACAATAAGGTAAAATATACAGGGTTTCTAATGGAAAGTAATCTTACACAGTACAATGAGGTAAACTATACAGGGTTTCTAATGGAAATTAATCCTACATGCTACAATGAGGTAAAATATACAGGGTTTCTAATGGAAATTAATGTTACACTCTACAATAAGGTAAACTCTACAGGTTTTCTAATTTAAATTAATCTTACACTCTGCAATGAGGTAAAATATACAGGGTTTCTAATTTAAATTAATGTTACACGCTACAATACGGTCAAATATATGGTGTTTCTAATAGAAATGAATCTTACACTCTGCAATGAGGTAAAACACAGGGTTTCTAATGGAAATTAATCTTACACACTACAATGATGTAAAATATACAGGTTTTCTAATGGAACTTAATATTACACACTACAATGAGGTAAAATATACATGGTTTCTAATGGAAATTAATCCTACATGCTACAATGAGGTAAAATATACAGGGTTTCTAATGGAAATTAATCTTACACGTTACAATGAGGTAAAATATACAGGGTTTCTTATGGAAATTAATCTTACACGCTACAATGAGGTAAAATATACAGGGTTTCTAATGGAAATTAATCTTACACGCTACAATGAGGTAAAATATACAGCGTTTCTAATCGAAATTAATGTTACACTCTACAATAAAGTAAAATATACAGGGTTTCTAATGGAAATTAATCTTACATGCTACAATGAGGTAAAATATACAAGGTTTCTAATGGAAATTAATCTTACACGCTACAATGAGGTAAAATATACAGCGTTTCTAATGGAAATTAATCTTACACACTAC
>JAOUQV010254239.1:3598-25055 GCA_028565295.1 Aspidoras spilotus
CACCCAGCAAACATCACCCAACACCTAACACATATCACCCAACACCCAACAAACATCACCCAACACCTAACACATATCACCCAACACCCAGCAAACATCACCCAACACCTAACACATATCACCCAACACCCAACAAACATCACCCAACACCTAACACATATCACCCAACACCCAGCAAACATCACCCAACACCTAACACATATCACCCAACACCCAACAAACATCACCCAACACCTAACACATATCACCCAACACACATCACCCAACACCCAACAAACATCACCCAACACACATCACAAAACAAAGAACACACAACATACATCGCCCAACACACATCACCTAACACACATCACCCAACACACATCACCTAACACGCATCACCCAACTAAATTAATATATATATTTCATTGTCTTTAATTCCTCTTTCTCTTGTCGTTCTCTCTATCTCCGTCTCCTACCTCAGTCTTTTGCTAACCTTTGACGTCTTATAAAATATTTGTTTGGAGAAATTGATTTGTACAAATGTTTAAAGACTGTGTAAATATGTGGATTTATTACTGTTTTTATATTAGTTGTGGAAGTGAAGGTATGTTTTCTATAAAACTACAAGTTTATGCTTTGTTGTATTTTTCATTGTTTCTTTATTATTGTTAAACTTTATGTAAAAAAGTGAACCGGAAATCATTCTTTCCTTTCAACATTTATGGATATTTTGTACTGAGACGCTGCAACGGTGCTTCGGATTATGATTCAATGGTGATGCGACTCCCAGGTTTGTGTTGGAGTGGGATTCTGGCCTGATTTATTTTTTTCACTTGGCGACTGCTGTGGCTACTGAAAAATATTTCAGAAAACTGAAAATAAAGTCTAATTTAATATTCTCTCGGTTAAAGGCTAAGCACCAGCTAATATAAAAGTGTCAAACACATAAACTCACCAGCCACTTTATTAGGTTCAATTTCTAGTTAACACAATAATCAAATCATCCAATCACACAGCTGCAACTCAATGTATTTAGTCAATGTAGACGTGGTCAAGGCAATTTACTGAAGTATAAACTGATCATCATAATGGAGAGAAAAAGTTGATTCAAGTGACTGTGAACGTAGCATGACGGTGAACGTCTATGAACGTCTATGAACGACTATGAACGTAGCAGACGGTGCTGGACTGAGTATTTAAGAAACTGTTGATCTACTTGGAATTTCATACATAACCATTTCTAGTGTTTAAAGAGAATAGTCCGGAAAAGAGAACAGTTGTGTGGACAAAAAGACCTTGGTGATGTCAGTTAGAGGTCAGAGAAGAATGGACAGACAGGTTCAACATGTTAGCAAGACAACAGTAACTCAAAAACCACTCGTTACTACCAAGGAATGTAGAATACCATCTCTGTTGAAAGTATGACACAAAGAATTAAGGACGTTCTGAAGGAAAAAAGGGGTCCAACTTTTACAAGCATGGTGTACCTAATAAAGTGGCTGGTAAGAAAACCTTCTATTATTTACAAATTCAAGGAAGATGGCTCAACACTATAAAGGCAGAAACCTTCCTTTTGAATAATCCCTAAGGGCCATCAGTCTGCTTTACCATTCACACCCCATTCACCCCCCCACCCAATTTACGCTAAGACTGTTGTTTAGCTCCACCAACAGTGTTTACATATTTGATTGGAAAATATTAACTATTTTAAATAAATTGACAGAACAATCCGAGCTCACTATGCAAATTCCTGAATGATTCCATGTGCTGGAATTACCATGGTGTTTTTTCTCTGCCACAAATATAAATGTTGTGATATTCAGTCCCCTACAGGTCTCACTGTAAAATCATCCTCTTTGTCAAATTCAGTCATTCTAACGGACTCTGAGGAACCAGCACTGGGAATTTTGCATTCCACATCAGTTTTAATTGTGCTTTACCATAGCGTTTTTTTACCTTTGTCTACCAGGTACTTCAGGAATTTTGTGAAATCACCAGGGGTGTCCATTAGGTGGTGCTAAGCTTTTAAGGCCTCTTGTTTCTGCAACTTCTAATTAAGGTTCTCCTTAATTGCTTGGACATGAGGTGCACCTGATTCTCATTATTGGAGGTCTTGAAGATTTTGAGTCCTTTGGCAGAAAGAATATGATTAAAAGAAGGCTTTTGGCATTGGGACTGCTAGAAGTTTGCTTTTAGCCAAGGATTTTATTAGTTTTGTCATGTAATACGCCTTCATCACCACATAATGGTTGGCTGCATGGATGAGTCAGATTTCTCCAGTGCTCTCTAGTCTAGTGTTGCTTCTAGCTTCCCGGCCTCTGATAATCTAGTAGTTGGTTGCTTCCATGGATTCCTTCTTGAATTAGTGTTTATTTGATTTTATGTCTATAAAAACATGATTTTCAAAATTATTGGTCATTAATGATCCAATGCATGTTCTTCATAATGCTTTTTGAATTTCTACAACTTGGACATCGGTATAGATTTCCCAGAGTCTGACAGAGGGTGACCATTGTCCCTAAGCTATCAGGTTATTGAATAAGCAGTCACGTTAAAATATTTTCTCTCTTCCTCTATGTTGAATTTAACTTGTCTGTCTCTGTGTCCAAAAATAAATGGCCACTTAGTGATTAATAAAGTGTATTTAATCAAATCCTATATCTTTGGTATGTTTAAAGGTGTTTTATAAGTTTATTAGTAAAGTGCAGTCCTATGTCTGAGGTATGTACAAAAGTCTGATTGTAATGGGAAAGAAATTCAGCAAAACCTCATTCCATCTGTGAAACGTGGTGGTGGAAGTATCAGTGTATTAGCCTGTTTTGCTGATTAAAATTAACTATTCATCGTTTAATCAGTGTTGACAAAGCTCTTCTGGTTGAAATGCAGCAAAAAACGCAATGACACTACCAGCACCATGTTTTACATATGGGGTGAGGTTTATATACTGAAATGCTGAGTTTTCATTTCTCTATACACAATGCTCCGTAATTATACCAAAAAGATCCACTTTGCTCTCATTTATCCACAAAATATTCTTGTATGTTCTAGTAACCTTCTGGCTTGCAACCCTGCCATGCACGTCATTGTTCTTTGGTTTTCTCCCGATGGTGGAGCCATGAACATTAACTGAGAAAAAAATTAATTTGAGAAAAAACCTTGGCTTCATTCATGACCTTGAAATGTGTCGTCTGGGGAGAATAGATAATAGACCTGAATTTCCTCTATTTGGATACATTATGTCTGGCTTTGGATTGGACTTTCAAACAATTTGGACAAAACTGTTCTTCTCAGGTCCTCAGAAACCTCCACATGTACATATAAACGTACACGTCCACAAAGCTGTGTAGTGAAGATAATTGATCCTCCACACTGAACCAATCCATGCAGTAAAACACACATACACTATATTTCCAAAAGTATTCGCTCACCTGCATTTACATATGAGCTAATCAATAGGGTTCAATATGACGTCAGTCCAATCTTTATAGCTAGGGCAGGTTCAACTCTTTTGTGAGTGCTGTCCGCAAAGTTTAGGAGTTTGCTTAGGATTTTTTGACCATTCTTCCAGAAGTGCATTTGAAGCAGCCTCCACAGCGTCCGTGGAGCAATTGGGGATAAGGGCCTTGCCCAAGGGCACTTTAACTATATTCGATACTTGGCGGTACAGGGAATTAAACTGGGACCTTCTGGTGTCCAGGCCAGTTCCTTAATTGCAAGCTTATGACTGTATAATAATAATTATTGATCCCCGTAGGGAAATTTAATCTCTGCGTTTAACCAAACCGAGGGCGCACTTGGATCAACTGGAGCAGTGTGCTGCATCCTATTTATGCGCACAGGGAGCAGTTGGGTGTTAGGTGCCTTATTAATAGGACTTTGACTGGCCTGTAGTGGGGAATCGAATCTGTGATCTTTTAGGTCTTCAGCCCTAAACTTATCCATTATGACACGGTAGAAGTCTGTTCTTTAAAAAAAAAGGACACACACAAACACACACACACATCTGATTGTCGTCACATGGTTTGACACTATTATTTGATAACCCTAAAGGTTCACATACTTTTGCGGCTCACAGTTGAACTTTCAAGTGGTGGTATGGTGGGTAGTCCTGTCACCTTGCAGCAAGAAAGACCCAGGTTTGATCCCCCGTGGCACAACTTGGAATATTTCTGTGTGAAGTTTGCATGTTTTCCCAATATTTGTGTGGGTTTTCTCGGGTACTCCAGCTTCCTTTCACATTTCAAAAGACATGTGTGTTAGGTTAATTGGCCATTAGTGTGTGAATTGGCCATTAGTGTGTAAATACTGTATGTGAGTGTGTGTGACCTATGATGCAGTGGCACCCTGTCTAGGGTTGTTCCTGCCCATGTGCCAAAAGTTTCCTGGCCCATGACCCCATGTGTATTACGTGGAAGATAATGAATGAATAAATTAATTCTGGATAAATAATGTGACTTTGTTTTTTTTTATATCTCTGCTGAAACTCGATTACGTTCTGGTGAGCTGATTAGTTGAATCGGTTGCATTTAAGCAGATAAAACAATAAACTCTTGAGCTTTGTAGAATCCTAGACTAGATTTGGGAATCGCTGTACATTCGGGACCACCCAAGCTTCGCCGCCTAACCCTGAACATTGCTTTCTAAGCCAAAAACACTACATATTTCTTGCTGTGGGCCACGTGATGTGGAACAGTGAGTATAAAAATAAACAGTTCAACTTGGCCCGGGTCACTGGACCAGTACTGGAATAAAATTGGAAGTTACCCAAAAGCAGAGTCTGAACTGAAAATCCTTTACACACTGCACATTCAAAGTTAAGGTATATATTCAATTCAATTATTTTTTCATTATCTTAGACTTAATCCACAAGTTGTCACAAGCCAACCGTTGCCCATGCAGCAACCCTCAACAGGGTGCCTCTCCATTGTAGGGCACACACAATCGCACATATTGTCACACACATTCACACACTAAGGGCCACTTTTCTTTGGAACGCAGGAGGATACCAGAGCACCTGCAGAACACCAGCGCAACCAATGGGAGAACCTGCAAACTCCACCGAGTCGTTGTTCCTCGAGTCATCCCACCCGGGCTTTTAAACCTAGGTCCTTCTTGTTAAGAGGTGTCAGGACTACCAACTGCACCGCCGTGCCGCCATATTCAATTCAGTACTATTTCTATAACATTTTTTACATGGAGCATTATCACAAAGAGTGGTAGTGTGATGTAGTTGGTAGCGCCGCAAAATCACAGCGGGAAAAATGGGAAATTTCTGTTTGAATTTAGCAGGTTTTGCCCGTGATCGTGCGGGTTTTCCCCGGGTATTCTGACATGCATGTTAGGTTAATTGGTGTCTCTAAAATGGCCCTTAGTGTGTTAAAGTGTGTGTGCCTTACGTTCTATTGTGACCCTGTCTGGGTTTGTTCCTGCCCTTGATCCCAGAGTTCCCGGTTGGTCACCGGCTGGCCCGTGACCCCTTGTGTATTGTGTGTATAAATTTAATAATGACATGAATGACGAGGTTTTTTTTTGTGTTTACCCTGTGTACTCACTGGCCACATTATTATCCTCCTCTGACCTGAACAAGGTCATAATTATCCACACAACTGGATATTTTTTCTTTTTCTGATCATTCTCTGTAAACACTAGAGATAGTTGTGTGTGAAAATCCCAGTAGATCAGCAGGTTTTGAAATACTCAGACCAGCACCGTCTGGCACCAGTAACCATGTCACCTTCTCAAAGTCACTTAAATCACCTCTCTTTATCTTTCTGATGATCTGTTTGTACTTCAGTATGTTTTCAAATCCTTGATGCCTAAATATATTAAGATGAGGTCAACAGGTGTACCTAATTAAGTGGCCAGTGAATGTATAAGGACTGGGCTTTGAACAAAGACATTGAACAAAGACAATTTGAGATAATGAATCAGCAAACCTCTACGCTAATGTAAAAGTGAAGGGTTTCCATGCTGCTTCTATGTAAGAGGGAAGTGATATTACTTTGGCTGGGTGGTTATTTCATTTGGCGTAAGCAGGTGTGTGGATTTCAGAGTTACAGCGGGTCCAAAAATCACAGACTTTAATGTGTGTGGATAAGAATTCACATGAATCATTACAGAAATTTCAGTAAAAAACTGTAACGTGCGAGAAATTGTAGACTGATCACATTTCAAAATAACCAAAGGAGCTGGAGGAACCTGATTTGTATGAATTTTACTGATTGTTCCAGCAAAGTCTGTATATTATATAAAAGTAGTGCTACTCCAATATTAAATACTTCATTCATTTATTTATTTTCTATACCTGCTTAATTCTAGAATAGGGTCACGGGGAACCCGGTGCCCACCCCACAACGAGAGCATGAACAACTCTAGACAGGTCACCAATCCATTATAGGGTACACACCTAAACACAATCACACACACATTTACACTCTAATGGGCAACTTAGAGACACCAATTAACCTATTATGCATGTCCTTGGAATGAAAGAAGAGTACCCGGAGAAAACCTGCACGAACACAGGGAGAACATGCAAACTCCACACAGAAATTTCCAGAGGCTCAAACCCAGGATCTTCTTGATGTGAGGCCACAGTCCTGGCAAGGGTTGTTCCTGCACCCAGAGTTGCTGGATGGGCACAGGCTTGACTGTGACCCCTTGTGGATAATGCAGAACCAAATAAATGAATGAATAGGTCCAAATGTTAATTAACTATCTTTTTGTTGTAGAATCCCAGATATTTGCTTTATAATTCTAATCACAATTTCAGCTAACTGTAGAGAACTGTGGTTCTCTGTGAGGTTATTAAAGTAAGCTAGCCACTCTGCAGGGTCATTTTTTCATAAAGAAAGTGGTATATAAAATGGAAACTGACTATCTAGTTTTTCATAATATCTTTCACTTTTTTCAGACAGAGGGGTATCAAAATTGGGGGAGGAGCTCCTTCTGTGTTGCGTAAAGTTCTGTCTCTATAGAATCAAAAAGGAAGTGATGACAATGTGCAGAATGTTAGAAAGAGCACAGCGAGATGAGATCATTATGGATCCTGGTGGAAAGAACCTGCAGAATCTCTTACTGTTTGGAAACATGCGCTTAATCATCTCTTCGTCAGGATCATCAGCTGTTAGGGAGGAAGTGAGGAATGGGGAGTATTTAGAAATAAATCTCTCCCATCATGCAGCACTTCATACTAAACTATGATTTAGTCAACAAAGTGTATCTAAGCTGTAAGTAATATAAATGAAGCTCACTGTTTTGGTGGAAAGGTTTCTTTGTGCCTTTTGGCCATCATCATGAAATGGTGTCCAGGAGTTAATCAGGCAACACTGATGTGATCCACTCCGAAAATCTCATGTGTGTATGTTTTCAGAATGGGAATGCTGCTGTATCCCTAACTTATCTGGCTCTAAATAAAAAAAACCATGCAGCTGTGTTTACATCCGGCGAAATAAAATCATTTCCATCTCGGCTTCCAGAAATGAGCTGTTTACAAAATTCCAGAATGGCCTAAGCCTGATGGAAAATACAGTATTAGTTTGAATTAAAGATCTCAGTGGATCTTTATATAAATATATTACTCTTACAACTGAAGTAAATTACATGTGCATTTACTCTACATATGGATATATTTTTATTTTTTAATATTTTGCCTTTTCCTTGCCACCATGGGTTATTTGCTCCCACATGAAGTAGACCATCAGGGTGGCTCAGGCAGGTCCAGGAGATTAGGTCTGGATTAACACAGTGGTGTAATCTACCGTGATAGACAGATATACTCCGTATACCCACTGGAAAATGTTAGTAATAATGTATTATTATTATTATTATTATTATTATTATTTACATATACCCAGTATCCTAGGTAGTTTCATGCTCATTTTCTCAGCTCTATTAATTAAATTAAATTAAATGTATTTAAATTAAATTAAATTATAAATTAAAAATAAATTAAAATTAGAAAACATCTTATCCCAGATAAGTAACAGAGGCAAGGAAAAACTCCCTGAGTACGTAAGGAAGGAACCTTTAGAGGAACCATCCTGATTCGGGTGATGTGATGCAATCCTATACATGATTCCAAGACTTTGCTGCTATATTTAGCGACTTTCCAGAACGTCTGATGACTTTTTTTAAAAAAAGTGACTAGCGACAAATCGAACAATTTTTCAGACTTGGAGACTCTGACATGAAGGCATATTTTGTCCTTCAGTTACCGCCCTAAACGAACAGCAGGAGCTGTCTGTCCCCCGTCCCAAAGATCTCACTGGATCTCAGTCAGCCCCAGTCAGTCTCAGAGCAGAGAGCAGATCAGCTCCGCTGCAGTCACATAGCTACACAGAAACTGCGCATGCGCAAACCCCCGCCGCTGGTACCCCTTGTCCTACAGTCATAATAATAATAATACATAACATAAATGTATCAGTATAATAAGTTATAGGAATGGGGAAACAAGAAAGTGCTTTAAAGCAAATTAATAAATCACCGAATATACAAATAAACGCAGGGTCAAATACATGCAAATAGACTGTTTTATGCTAAATATGCGATGACGTCATTTAGAGACTTCTAGCGACTCTCATGACAGCCAATCCCGACTTTTCTTACTGAGAAGTTGGCAACACTGTATTAGTCTAAAGAATTAATCAGCGTGTAATTACACACAGGGATGAAGTAAAAACAACGACAGACACAACTTTTTCAATGTTTTCCAAAGTGTGTCACTGAATTAACGGCCGCGTCAGAGGACAGTGCAGATTTAACACAAAAGTGGATAAAACACAAAACAGACAGATGAGGGTGAAGCTGAGGCTTCTCTGGATTCTCCGGGGAAAGAGCCAGACGACAACATCACGCTAGCCGGTAAGTGAAATTAACATAACGGGGGATTGTTAGTGTATTATACATTAAACCACTACCATCAACAGTTTGTTTAACTTTTATTAGTTAGTTAAACAAACCAAACAAGTTCTCAAAATGTCCCCAGTTCCCGTCCAGCTGCAAGCAACCCGTTGTCATGGAACGACAATGACTGACAGGCTTGTGTGTGCGTGCGTGTGTGTGTGGACAAACAAACATAAACAATATTAATGTCTCCTTCATTGTTTTGTGTCGGATGATGACTTGTGGAGTGAAAGTCAGGCTTGGGAAATTAAGAGCATGTACCCTTGGTTATAGTGGAGGGACAGAAAATTAGATAAAGGTCAGCAAAATAAAGAGGGATTTTAACAAATCTTCTTAATGTCAATGGCTAGCTTTAGTAGAATAAAAGTAGAATATTCTTTTCCTTTTTTTGCCAATATATCATGCACGCATTAGCAATAATATGAACATGTTATTATGCCTGAGTACATAATAATAATAATAATTTAAATACCGGCATTATGGTACTTATAGCATAAGCTAATTTGCAGCAGTTGTCCCTAGATGGGCTTTTATAAACAGTCACTAAAATATTACAGTCTTAAAATACATTACAGTAAGTTGACAGTAACATTGACATCCTCCCAGTCTTTCAGTCTAGCAAAACCAGTCTTAGAAATGTTCTGTATACTGTAGGCAATGCATTCGTGAATGTGATTCAAATAAAAGTTTGGTGATTGTCCTAAGATGTGTACAGTGTCGGGTGAGTACGAATATAGATGGTATACTCACCACAAAACACTCTGTGGAGTGGCATGTGTAGGTCAGCAGGGACGAGATAAGAGGGAGAATAGAGATATGATTGGATATGACCTTTGTCTCAAACTGTTCCCTTTTTGATTTGATGAAGCGTATTTCAGTCAAACCCTCCAACTTAATACAAATACAATCTCTTTATTCGTTCTGGACATCTAAATTCCTGAGTCTTAGTCGGATAAAGAGAAATGACTCCTAAGCAATGAGATGATTCATCCAGCACATCATATACTGGAAAAAATGAAACATTTAATCCTTCTGTTAGAGTTTCTCTGTCTGTTTTTACCATAAAAAAACACAATTCTGGAAATTACACTAGCTAAATATTTAGTACTTATGTCTCACACAGTTAAACTGCTGAGAAATGGGAATATACAGTTCTCAGTAAACTAATTGGAACTCCTGTTGGTGTGTTCCTAATGAAGAGAGAATCTTATTGAGCTATGACTGAGTATTGTTGTTAATTGTTTATTGATTAATGTCATTTAAGCATCAGTGGACATGTTTTAGCCTGCAACTTTGGATCATTGGAGGAAACTTGAGCACACGGAGTAAACCCAAACAAACACTGGGAAAACATACCAATTCCAAAAAGAGATTGCCCGTGTTTTCCCCAGCTGGGGATCAGCCCCAGGTCCTTCATGCTATGAGTCCACAGCACTATACACTGCGCCACTGTGCCACCCTGTGTAATGTTGTGTGTTCCTAATTAAGTGAATGAAGATTTTATTGCGCCATGACTTAACGTTGGTTTAAGTTTCTAATGAACGTAACCCAGTGTATCGTGTCAAGGCTCAACATTGGTGAGTGTTCCTAATGTAGTGAACATTTTATTAAGTAATGCCTGAGTGTTGGTGTGAGCTCCTAATGAAGTGAACATTGTATTGATAATCCAGTCCATGTTGTCATGCTGTCCATCCAGGTTATTCTCTGCTTTCCATGTTTTCTGACTCTCTCCACAACTTCCTTTGATGCTGTCACGTGGGAGCCTCATCACATGACCATAATAAAGCACTGTAAATTGTGGGATTTGATGTCGTTCATGAACTTCTTTTCTATTATGGCCATCTTGTAGAATTGCTAAGTGGTCATCATCATCCATGAGATCCTTGCCGACTTTCGGATACACTTGTTTTCAAATACCTGAATACATATTTCTTATTTTTCTTCAGTGTTCAGGTTTCACATCCATATGTGGCTACTGGTTAGACCAAGGCTTTCATCAGTCGTAGCTTGATATTAGTGCTACGTGATTTGTTTATCCATATCTTTGTTAATTTGGCCATCAGCAGCATGACCATTGACCTTACTAGCACAATCCACAGCATTTGTTACTACACATCCGACTTGCTTAAAACTTCCATCCATTTGCCTTCCACCATGTTCTTTTAGTGTTGGTCATTACTTTTTTTTAGCTGCACTGATTATCATGTATATTCTTGTGTAGCTTTATAAAGAAGAGAGTCAGGCAGAGTTCTGGAAAACACTTGGCAGAAGATCATTCAGAAGGCTAGTTTCAACGTCAAATTCAGCAAGAGCAGGTCATAAAATGCAAGCAAATACTTTAGCATATAGTCCCATATAAAGCCTTGTTTGATACTCCACAAAAAAACTGAACTAGACTTAAATAGACCTGAGCTGTTTCAGATTCTCTAAGACACCCAGTACAACACAGCAGATAACTACAGTAAAGTTCTGATAAAAAAAGTCTTAGACATTCTGTAGAGCAATGATGTATTCATAAATAATCAATATGTTTCTACTACAGTATACAGTGTAATATAATAATTCTGTGTATTTTTTAAATATGTCTGAGCAATTTCAACAAGCCTTGGTCTGGCTAGTAGCCACATATGGAATTCAAGCCTGGACACTGAATTCAAATCAATTCAAATTTATTTATATATATATATATATATTTTTACAATGGAACATTGTCATGAATCAGATTGCAGAAATTATATACAGGATATAAATTTAACATTTAAATAAGGTTAATTTTTTCGCCTGATGGCGACAGTGGCAAGGAAAACCTCCCTGAGATGATAAGAAAAGAATCATTGAGAGGAGTCGGACTCAGAAGGGAAACTATTATCTTTAGGGTTATAACTGATTACCAACCTGAGAAAAGAGTAGAGTGTGTGAGATCGACCTTCGGATGGTTCAGAAGCGTGCCAGAGCCGAGGTCAGGCTCAGAACTACCTCAGTGGTAGCATGTGTACCCCATCAGAAAAAGAAAAATTGCAGAGAAAGAAATGAATAGGCATGATGATAGTAAAGGAGTAATTTAGGAACTGAGGCAAATTACAAATTCCTCTAAGACTAACAAGAGCAGTAAAGTTAAAAATAAGATCCAGATGGAACAACAGGAACGAGGGATCCCTGAGACATTAGGACATCCAAACATCTCAGTATACAACTCTCTAGTGTCCATGACCCAACAAGACCTGCACCTTTACCTATAAAGAACTAAAGCTATAAGCAGAAAGCTTGATTAAATAGATATGTATTGAACCCAGACCCAATCCAATAAATTGAAAGACTGTTCCATACCTGGGGGGGGGATTGTAAGAGAAAGCTCTGCCACCCACTGTAACTTTCATGCACCTAAAGAAAGATGAAGAAAGACGTACTGTATTTAGGCTTATGAGAACAAGTTCCTCCGGATGTATTTGATGATCTCTTGGACAAAGATGATGACTATTGACAAAGTATACAAGGTGTCCAGTACAGAAAAAGGAGTTAATGAGCCACATCAAATCATGCAAGCTATGTTAATACAGACATGTGATTAGGCACAATATGGACTGGATTATCAAGGCGCAGACTGCTACAAGCAAAATTAGACAGAAGGTATTTTAGAAAGATAACTCATCCTTGTAGCCAACCATTGCAAAGCAGTGACGCCATATGTCATGACATGTAGAAATAGACATCTACTTTATAACAAAAATAATACAGTGCCTAAGACTTCTGCATAGGTCATAGTTCATACATGAGTTCACCCTGAGTTGTAAAGCAGAACAGAGCACACGTGTTGTGTCATGAAGAATGAGTTTGATGAGTTATGAATGGATTTAGTTCTGGGAGGGTTTTGTGTGCATTTTGGCGGAACATGTGTTGAGTAGGTGGAACCACGACGCTGATCCTAAAACCAAACCCAGACTGAATCCATAAATAAGAAATAATAAATGAGCATCAGGACATACAGATTTTGAGTTATTTACTGTGCATGATTTGATACAGATGAACACTGTGTCTGAAGGAATGAAACGAAGAATAGTCAAAGCCCATGGAGAGGTTGAGGTAATAAGTGTGAGGGTTAACAGAAGTTCATATCCTCCTCCTCCTCCTTTTCTGAATCACTGGACTGACCGGGAGCACCACAAGGGAACCTGCAGGACCATCCAGACGTCTTGTACAGTAGCAATGAATCCCAAAACTGAATCCTAATCAGCAGGCTAGTTAGCCTAGCCACTAACCTTATTCTCACTGGGATCCAGTTTTCCCTACACCTGTGAAACAGAGTTGAGCTGTGCCATTTCCCGCACTCCTGCAAATATTCTGCGCAGCATGTGGTGCATATATTTCTATACCGCTTCTTTTAATAAAAAAAATAACATTTTGAAGAGTTTTCTTTTGTTTGAAGTCGCATTTTCAATGATTCCTTTGTTTGCCTTTGATAAGCTGCTGTGAGCGGCTATTTGCATAAGGTACTGAGCCACCAAACCTTAATGAAGCTGCTTGGATTTGCTGCAGACTGTAAGCAAGTGTGTGACAAAGTATTCAGAAGAACTGTCCGAACCTTCAAGACTCTTCCAAAAAGTCTTTGGCACATGTTAAGACGTGCTGTAAACCAAAGATACCCTTAAAAATAATTAATATATTTCTTCTTAAACGAGACAAAAGATTCAAACATGCAGTGTGAGCTGTCAAGAAAAGAACAAGAGTTCCAATATCATTGTCGTTAACGACTACAACAATAAAAGTTCCTACACTTTTTCCTGGCGTTGACAATGCACTGCTTTCTGTAAATAGTCTGCTAGTTATGGAGAAGGGTGGATTAAGCATTCTAGTTGATTGCATCACATTTCTGAAAGGCTTATCGATGCTATAATTTTGGTGCAGAAAATTCTTACCAACTTAAAAAGCTACATCTAAGGTCTTGAAGCATTCAGATGATGCAGTGCCGTTGATTTCCTATGTATACAGCAGTGTCGCTTTATTTTACCAATGTGCTAAAACTAAACTAATAAAACTAAGATACTAAGAACTAAGAAGAGGTAGAGAACTGGCTGACATGATGGAGAGAAGAAAGGTGTTTATTTTGTGTGCAGTAGACAAAGTGGATGGGTAGCAAGGCTCGAAGCATTAGTGAAGGTTTTTAACTGTTCTATCATGGTGTGGATAGGAAGAGAAATGGAGGTGGGGTGGTCCTAAACAAAGGACTATGCAAAGAGTGTTGTTGAGGTGTAAATGATTTCAGATAGGGTGATTAAGTTAGAAATTGAAGTTATAATGGTGAATGCTGTCAGTGGCTATGCACCACAAGTTGGCTGTGAGTTTGAGCAGAAAGAGAGATTCTGAAGGGAGATAGATGAAGTAGTAGAGAGCAGTACTACCAGAAAAGAGAGAGTGGTAATTGGTGCAGATTTCAATGTTGGTGAAAGAAACAAAAAAGATGAGGAGGTCATGGGCAAGTTTGATGTTAAGAATAGGAATCTAAAAGGACAGATGGTGGGGGATTTTGCAGAAAGGATGGATATGGCTGTGGCAAACACATAGTTCCAAAAGAAGGAGGACACAGGGTGACCTACAAGAGTGGAGGCAGGAGTACACAGGTAGACTACATCCTGCGTAGACGAGGTCACTTGAAAGAGATTGGGTACTGTAAGGTAGTGGCAGGGGATAGTGTAGCTAGACAACATCGGATGGTAGTTTGCAAGATGATTCTGGTACTTAGGAAGAGTAAGAGGGCAAATTTAGATAAGAGGACAAAATGGTAAAAGTAAAGAAAGTAGGAATGCTGTTAGGAGTTCAGAAAGGACTTAAGAAAGGCTTTGGGTGGTAGAAAAGAGCTTCCTGATGACTGGGTAGCAGTAGCAACCATGATTAGACAGACAAGCAGGAAGGTACTTTGTGTCATCTGGTCAGATAAGTAAAGTAAAGAAACCTGTGGTGGAACAAGGAAGTGCAGGAGGTTATTCAAAGGAAGAGGTTAGCAAAGAAGAAATGGGACAGGAAGAGGACTAAAGAGAGTAAGCAGGAGTATAAAGAGATGAAGCGTAGGACAAAGAGGGAGGTAGCAAAGGCCAAGCAAAAGGGCTATGATGAGATGTACAAGATGTTAGACAATAAGGAAGGAGAGAAGATAGAGTGGGAAAGGATGTGCAACATGTCAGGATGACCAAGGATAGAAATGTACTGACGGGTGAGGAAAGGGTGAGGGAAAGATAGAAAGAATATTTTGAGGAGCTGATGAATTACAGGAAAAGAATAGTGGCACAGAAATAGTGTAACAGTATAGTAAAGATTGGCAAGGTTGAAGTAAGGAAAGCTTTAAAAACGACGAACAAGGGAAGAGCAGTCGGACCAGATGACATACCGGTAGAGGTATGGAAATGTATAGGAGATATGGGAGTTCTATTTTTGACTAGATTATGTAATGAGATTTTTGAGAGTGAATTGATGCCTGAGGAATGGAGGAAAAGTGTACTTGTACCGATTTATAAGAACAAGGGTGATGTGCCGAGTTGTAGCGATGACAGAAATTGGGCTTAGACAATCAGTGACTGTTTGTAAGCAGCAGTATGGCTTCAGGCCAAGAAAGAGCACCACAGATGCATTTTTGCTTTGAGAATGCTGATGGAAAAGTATAGGGAAGGTCAGAATGAGCTACACTGTGTCTTTGTGGATTTAGAGAAAGCTGATGATAGCGTGCTGAGGGAGGAGCTGTGATGTTGTATGAGGAATTTTGGAGTGGCTAAAAAGTACGTTCGATTAGTGTAGGACATGTAAGAGAACAGGATGACAGTATTGAGATTCAAGCTTCAAGGTATCAAGGACCGGCTCTGAGCCCCTTTTTGTTTGCTCTGGTGATGGACAGAGGTCAGACAGGATTCACATTGGACTATGATGTTTGTAGATGACATCATGATCTGTAGTGAGAGCTGGGAACAGCTAAAATAGAACTTGGAGAGGTGGAGGTATGCTCTGAAAAGGAGGGGAATGAAAGTCAACACTTGTAAGACAGAATACATGTGTGTGAAAGGAAGGCAGGTAGAACTGTCAGGCTACAGCGAGAAGTGGTCACCAAGGTGCAGGAATTCAGATACTTTCGGATCAACTGTCCAAGCGACTGACCTGTAATCAGTATATTAAATTCAGTGTATAACATAGATTTACAATAAATTTATGCATCTTTTTAATCTTATAATCGTCTATAAATGCTTCCACCCATAGTCAGAGTCATTCTCTTCATAAATATAATATGGGTTTTTTGACAATAAATCATGTCATGAGCCCACACACATATTTTTGGGCAACTGTTGCCGAAATGCTGCCTTAAGGTTTCCACTATTAGGATGTACTGTTCTTGTTTAACTGAATTCAAGTGCCGAGATTCATTATTCAACTCCCCTTGGTCATCCATCTTTGATTCTGTGGCTCAAAGCTGTGCCAGAGACGGATCCGAACAACTGTGTAGGAAGGACAACAACAAGAAGCCACTAAACTGGCCAGAGAAATCTATTTTGCAGATATTATATTCAGACAGATCAATAAACCCGGAATTTATCGAGTAATATAAATTGAGTTATGAACCTCCAGTTTGTTACCCTGTAACTCTATTATTGGCAATATTGAGAAACTCAGCACACGCTATGGCAATGCACCCGTCCAAATTTGGGGTGCACACAAAGTTTTTCATCTTTTTGTATATTCGTCTTTCTTCACTGAGGAATGTGGGTGATAAAATCTTTCCTGGAGAAATAATTCCCACTTGTCTTTTGAAGGAAACTTTTAATGTAATGGGTCTCAGTGTGCTGGTCATAGAAAATGCCTACTTGTCTTCTGGCAATGTTCCTGCATGTCTCAAGAATGGTGCTGTGCAAACTTTTACTCAAAAACTGTAATCACAACAATTCTACACTTAATAACCATTGATCAGTTTTAAAATTAACATTCCTCTGTAAAGGCGGAATAATTATCACCTCACAGTTTTAAGGTCCTGGGTTTACGCACCGGTGGGGACTAGCCCTTGGTTGTTTCTGTATCGAGTTTTACATTTACTTTTTGCTTTGCTTTCTTGTCACATTCCACAAACATGCATGCTAAAGGATGGTTATCTGGTTGGTTTTAGAGTTACAATTCTTTGTGAATTATTCAGTCACTGCATGAAAAATACCTAATGTAGAATATTTATTTGGTTGTGGATTTTTTTTACATGTATATATATGGTCTAAATAATTGCTCGCTCACTTGTTCAAATGGTTTTTGTGATGTAAAAAAAATGACAGCGAGACAAATATTTTCACAACTTTTCTCACCTTTAATGTGACACCTATAACCTGTACAATGCAATTAAAAAACAAACTGAAACCTTTGGTGAAGTAAAAATAAACAACTGAGATAATTTGATTGCATAAGTGTGCACACCCTTTTAGAACTGGGAGTGTTCAGATTTAACCAATTACATTCAAACTCATGATAAATTAAAGTTATCACACACCTGTCACCACTTAAAGTGCCTCTGATCAACCCCAAATAAAGTTCAGCTGTTCTAGTAGGCTTGTCCTGACATTTTTGTAGCCACATCATCCAGCACAAGCCATGATCTGCAAAGAGCTGCCTGAGCGTCAGAGGGATCTCATTATTCAAAGATATCAGTCAGGTGAAGGCTACAAAATAATTTCTTATTTATTAAATATACCATGGAACACTGTGAAGACTGTCATCATCAAGTGGAGAAAACATGGTACAACAGTGACATTACCAAGCACAAGACATCCGTCCAAAATTGATAATAAGACAAGAAGACAACTGGTCAGGGAGGCTGCCAAGAGGCCAACAGCAACACTGAAGGAGCTGCAAGAATTTCTGGCAAGTACTGGCTGTGCAGTACATGTGATAACAATCTCCTGTCTTCTTCATATGTCCGGGCTATGGGGTAGGGTGGCAAAAAATATCCAAGCGCAGATCAAATTGGAAAAAGACATCTGAAGTCAGTGTTGGCACAAAACCTTCGGCCTTATGTTAGAAAGCTGAAGATGAAGAGAAACTTCATCTTTCAGCACGACAATGACCCAAAGCACACATCCAAATCAACAAAAGAATGGCCTCACCGGAATAAGATAAAGTTTTTGGAATGGCCCAGCCAGAGTCCAGGCCTAAATCCCATCAAACATCTGTGGGGTGATCTGAAGAGGGCTGTGGACAGAAGATGCCAATGCAGTCTGTTAGATTTAAAGCGGTTTTGCAAAAAAGAGTGGGCAAATATTGCCACATCAAGATGTGCCACGCTGATAGGCTCCTACCCTATCAGACTGAGTGCTGTAATAAAAGCCAAAGGTGCTGCAACAAATTATTTTAAGGATGTGCATATTTATGCAAGCAGGTTATTGTAAGTTTTTTTATTTTATATTTTTCCGCTATAAAGGTTTCAGTTTGTTTTTCAATTGCATTGTACAGGTTATAGTTCACATTAAATTCAGACAAGTTGCAAAAATATTTGTGTTGCTGTCATTTTTTTACATCACAAAAACTTGGCATTCGAACAGGGGTGTGTAGACTTTTTATATCCACTGTAATTTACTTCTGTATCTTTACCTCACTTCTGTTTTTGATACATAACTTGCCCATTCAGCATCTTGAGCATATGATTGGACGAAGATAAGCAGGTTTAAGTCTTATTTTTGTGGCTTTCTTCCACCTTTTCTAAAATGTGCTGTGGGTGTTCCTAAAGGATCTTTTCTAGAGCTAGTACTTTTCTCACTTTACTGTATATGCATTGGGAGATAGGGCAGTATTATTACAAAGAATTACATACATTTTCATTGTTACGTCAATGACACCCAGCTGTACCTTCACTGACATATTAACATTTAATAGTGATGACTATGTTAAAGCTAAGTCATATACTGATCATACTGATCACAAATTTGTTTAAAAACTCTTGTCGAAAGTGTAATCAGGTATGGAGATCCAGAGCTGGCTGAGATTTATTGCAAAAATAGTGGTAAGAATGGATTACAACTCCCAAATCCCATATTCCCCTGAATACTAATCTGGTGCTCTTTCCCATGCTTTATGTATGTTATCCGGTGTGTTACAGAATGAATTCCCTCAGTTTGCTTACACAAATAAGAATTATCAGATGCCCTGACGCTGATTCAAAGCCTTTGAAGTTTGTGTTTATGACTTATTTTTGTTTTATTTGACCCTTTTGCCTTCTGGGTTATGCTTTTGTAAATCTTAAAGTGTAAATACTGTAACTGGCATTTGGTTCCCATTTACCAAACCTGTTTCTCCACAAGATCTGGAGAAATACTATCTTGAGGAAACCAAACCAATTAAAATACAGAGGCAGGACCAAGACCCATGAGAAACACAGGAAAGACAACTAATTTGGGAACCAGAGAAACCTGACATCAATTTGCTTTTTAAATTATACATTGTTTTTTTTGCCAGAACCCTTTCGAGACAATTTGCAGTGTAAAAAAATCTGATCCTTTCTTTTTCCAAACCCCAGTCCAAGCTAAATTAACTAATATTTTCCTGGTATTTTATTTTCAAGCTGCGCAGCTTTTTTGGAAATGTCTACTATCCCGTCCAGTGCAACATGTGGAGGATTTACCCAGCTTTGATTTAATTTACCGCCGTGGCACTCTGAGCTTGGTCCTGCTATGTCGAGGAACAGCTTACAATATTTTTTTTCGAATTCAAGATTCGAGTTGAACATTCTCCATTAGGTATGGCCTCTCGATCTTCCATGGTATGTCATGGAAATTTCACAGAAGAACTCTTGAAATCTATGGATATTGATCTGTTTTTTAGAGATGATAACAGTTTAATATCTTCCTAATATGCATTTAAAAGCATGTAGCATTGGCGTGGTCTTTAGCTGAATTAATGAACAGTGACATGCACTGGTGGGCTCCAAAAGAAAAATGAAATAATTCACAACATGCAGTCTCGTATCACTAGCATGCGTGCAGAATAGGGGAATATATGATGGACCATGCACAATAGAATAGTCTTAATTAAAACACTACCTAGACATTATGATAACTATCATTTTTAGCATGAAAATGGAAGCAAGGCACGTTGACTCATGTATGACACTCTAAGGGGCAGTTTAAAGGATTTCAATGATGGAGGCACAAGGAGGGTGATTGAACCAATTATTGACTCCATAGTTTCCCACCAATTTGGGTGTATGGTTAGGGGAGTCAGATGAGATTCTGCAGAATAATAGAAAGGCAACAGTAGCTCAAATAAATGCTCGTTACAACCAGGGAATGTAGAATACTATCTCTGTTGAAAGTATGACACGAAGAATTAAGGCAGTTCTGAAAGCAAACTCGGGTCCGAAATTTTTTCTACAGTAGTAAGGCATACCTGATAAAGTGTCAGGTGAGTGCAAATAAGTAATTTACAGACTGTTTAATCTGTTATCACCCAAATGAGGATGGGATTCCCTTCTAAATCTGGTTCATCTCAAGGATTTTTTAAAATTTCTTTTACTGATTGCCATAGGAAAATTATGAACACCCAGAGCAGTGCGCTGCCCCCATTGAGGCGCAGGGGTGGGCATTTGGGTGCCTATAAAACTGAATTGAACTTATGTTATAATGCTTCCCTGATTGAAAACCCACTGGCCGCTATACTCCTAAATAATGAGTTTTTTGCTTATTTAGAACTAATCCTGTTACGTAAAATGTGTTAAATGTGAAAAATGATAGTAATGAACAGAAATCAGCATCTCTTATTCTAGCCAAGCCATCTGCACCGGTTCATGACGACTCATTAATCACACACATTCAGGCCACTGCAATACGGTCATCATAATTCAACATTATGGTATTTTTCCACATGGTGCTTCAGTGCTTATATATTTTTTTTAATCTCAATGATGTCTATTAGAGTTCAGTGTTATTCCGAACTGATTTTTCTTGAGAATCTACACCAGTCATGATGTGAGATGTTGTAAACCCATTGACTCATGGCGAATGACCCACTTTATCACAGGAAGGTTTTGATTAAGATCACCAGGGAAAGCAATGCCAACCAGTCATTTCCCATATTACTTAGCCTTTTTGCAACGTCACTCCAAGTATCCGCCGCCACACACGTCAATCAGTGTTTTTGTAATATTGTCGTCAGGACAAATGAGGATAAATATTGTGTTTGCATGGCTCAGTATGCCTTTGTTGCCTTTCTGGGAAAGCTTTCGTTCCCAGAACACTGGGTCCAGAAGAGGGAAAAACACCCTAGAGGTTTAAGTGTTCCATATGAACATATGAACAAGTGGTCCATGTTGCATATCTGCCATTTCGAATTTTCCACAACAACTAATGAAATGTTTTTATATTTATATTTAAAATAATTTTATATTTAAAATAATTAGAACAGTGTCATATTCTGTAAGATATTAATTAATCCCAAATCATTACATTCCCAAAAGAAAATGATCCAAAAATACAGTTGTATGTCAGTAAAGATTGCTTCATCTCTTATCACACAAATGAGGATGGGATTCTCTTTTTATGCTTGTTCCTGGTGTTTCAGTTTCATTGTC
>JAOUQV010254770.1:0-14103 GCA_028565295.1 Aspidoras spilotus
GTGCTCACTTCACTTGTGTGTATTTGTGTGTTTCACTGCACGGATGGGTTAAATGCGGAGGACCATTTCCGCTGTGTAAAGACACAGTGGCAGAATGTATCACTTTCACTTTCACAACTCCAATGAACCTGTTCACATGTGGAATGTTCGAAGTCTTTTGGAATGTGTTGCAGGGATCATATTCAATATGATTGATCCATTTAACAATAAAGTTCATCTATTTAACAATTAAATATACTGTCTTTGTGAAAAGTATTTGCAAATCATCGTATTCCGTTTTTATTTATGTTTTATTCAACGTCACAACTTTATTGGAATTGGGGTTAAAGAATTAAATATTAGTTCAGTGATTAACAGAATAAATCTGTAAACAAATGACAGTTTATACTGTAAATATTCCAGTTTGTATATAAATATGCTGACGGTGCTATTTTTAACACTCGATTATGTACTATCGCCTTACAGCAAGAAGGACCTAGGTTTGATTCTCGGATGGGGCCACCTGTGTGGAGTTTGCATGTTCTCCCCGTGTTCGTACAGGGTACTGTGGTTTCCTCCGCAAGCTTAGTTACATGCTGGATTATTTGAGGTCTCTAACGTTTTCATTTGGAATTGAATGTAAAGTGCTCCCTGTGTCTGTGCATATATAGAAATAAATGCTATTATAATTGAGCTGCCTCTCAGATTTTTGACATTTTTCTATTATTTAAAACAAAACTGTATGTATGTACAAGTAGACAGGAAGATTTAGTCCCTGCCATTTTGGACAATATTCAGAAATCAAGGTCATTTTTTTTTTTAGAATTTTTTCCATGAAGTGTCCATCATATTGAATATTTATGCTAATGAACAAAATGCCTTCCAGTGCAAGACGACAAATCTGATGATTGCATCCAATTATTATAATAGAACAGAAGAGAGAATGTGACGATGATTATGTAATCGAGAACATAACGTCCTCTTATTTGCAAACATTCTAGATGGAGTAACGTGTAGGTGTGACAACTAGATTGACTACGGTGTTGACAGGATTTTTTTTCTTCCATTAATTAAATGAAAGAGGAAGAAGAGACTCTGTTCAGAGGAAAGAACGGGAGAGAAAGAAGAGACACAGTTTGCAGGAAAGACTGGTTAAAGCTTCTATAATGCAAGTGATAACAGGAAATAACTACATCCCCATTACAGAAATGTAGAGATGCAGAGTAAAATGTAAATACAAACAGAATGCAATTGTGAACTCACATTATATTAATAATATAACTTTATCATTTTTTGCCAATTGATGAACATCTGCCATCTTTGCTTCAGAGAGACATTGCCTCACTTAACCCCACTTTCTTAAACCATATCAAGGGACTTTGTTTTAAAATAGCAAATCTGATATGTGTGAACTGATAAATGAACTTCAAGACATTGCTAAACACAACCGCAACTGGATTTGTTCCTATTTTGTTTGATCATACTCTGCTAGTAGTAGATATATACTGTATATACACTATCTGTGTGTGTCTGAGTGTGTAGTTTAACAGTAATACTATGATAATGACCATGATCTGAGTCATATTACCCAAAATTCCAATCTCCAGGTCTTTGAGTTGCTCCTCTATGACCCGATAAATAGAGTGACCCTCAGTGAAGTCCACCTGAATGATACGGGTCTGCCGTTTGTAACACAATTCTGAAATACAAACACAAATAATAAGCCAGTAGTCTGAACCCATTTACTCTCTGCATTTCAGTTGATATAGAATATTAAACTATGAGTTCCTTTAGTGTTCTTTGGTCACATATGAGGTAAAACACAATGGATTGTATGGGGTTTTCTGGAATACGGATGTAACTAGAATGACTAGATTGTGTGTTGTAATGAGATACAAATATAAAAAAAAAGAGAATCACCACAGTTTTTCAGAAATTTGTTCCGACAAGCAACAAGCAGGGACTTAGTTTTTACTTGGGCAAGTGGTTGAAACATCAAGCTTACATGACAAAGAAGGACATCATACTTTAGCATAAGCATGGAAAATAAATTTACTGCAATTTTGTTATTTTTCTAAATGTCATACACAGTCATCGCTTTGCTGTGGTTGAAGGCACAGAGGTGCTCTGTGGGATAGGGATAAGCCGACTGAGCTTTCCAATCTCGTGTCAGACATAAGAGCAATTTTGAGACACCGTGTAGCCTATTTCATAATCGTTTTGATTTTGAACACAAAATAAGAAGCAAGTGTGTTCTGTCAGTGTCTCTAGTGGCCCTGGTTCTCAATAATGGTGGTCAGGCAATAATGGTGTTATGAAAGGCACATATAAATAAAATCTATTATTATTTTTTTAAGAATAGTCATAATAATCATTTAATGTTAACAGTTACGTTTATATAAAAGTCTGCATCATCAAGTCAGTAATTTCCACACACTACTTTTCCAGCATATGACAGTAAAGAAAGCAACGTATGACATAACAGACCCCATTGTAGACAAATCCCAGTATCAGTTAAAGACTTCAATAGAACTGTGACACATTTTCTAAAATACTTACTAATACATAGCGTTGTTGGCCATCACTCACCTATCTCATTAGCAACACTGCGAAGCTTCGTTTGTGATCGACTGATTAGAACAACGTCCAGTCCACGTCTGGCAAGCTAACACACACACACACACACACACACATAATACTCAGGAGTAATCTACAGCATGTGGTCATTCACAGAGTTTGAAAAGAGTTTAACACAGGGGCAGTATAGATTATCTTCTTGATTTTACATACAACCCAGAAGCAATAAAAAAGTGTTGCACTCACCACTCTTCCTTTAAAAAGTAAAGGATCCTCGAGTACTATAGTTTCAGACCAATATACCTGCTCATGATTATAAAATATATGCTAAGGCTATTGCACTGCACCCTGAAAGAGTCATTCATTCTATTCAACAAAGGCCAAACCTGGATTAATCTAGGGGCGGATCTAGGAATCTGATAACGTGAGAAGGTTGCTGCATGTCATATATACTGCATTTTTTCCTTGTCACCAGGGGTCACCACAGCGAGTCCCTCGCACCAAGATCTGGCACATGTTTTACGCCGGATGCCCTTCCTGATGCAACCATCACCCTTTCAGGCTTAGGACTGGACAATTTAAGCATTTCCAATTTACCTAATGTGCATGTCTTTGGCCTGTGGGAGGAAACCGGAGTACCCGGAGAAAACCCACGCGAACACGGGGAGAACATGCAAACTCCACACAGAATTTCCCAGGTTGCCCCACCGGGGGATTGAACCCGGGTCCATATAGCCACAAAAATCCATGCGTTGTATTTACACTTGATGCAGAATAAGCTATTGTAGGAATAGGTTTTGGGTATAAATTTATTGCAAGTGTCCTAACAATTGACCTTTCCTCTCCCTTATTTAAATTGCAGCGTGGAATAAGACAGGTTTGTCCACTTTTCTCTATCTTAGTTTGTCTATCAGTGGAACATTTAGCACATGGCATTAGACAGTCCACAGCCTCTCCTCAGAGAATTGGTGATCAAAACCATATCGCTGTACACAGACGATATCATTCTGTTTTTAGACAACATCCACCAAGTAAATAAAGAATGTGATTATTTTAGTGGCTTCTTGGTCTACAAAATTAATTGGTAAAAATCAGCCTTAATGCCTCTAAATAATAACAGTATAAACAGGGACAACGTCAATACTATGCAAAACAAGATCAAGTCTAACATTTAAAATATAGAGGAATTGTAAAACAAACATTCAATGCAGAATTAATAGTCAAAATGAACGTATGCCATGTATCAATAATCTTTTCTTTATGTTGCTACTCCCTATCCTGCCAACTTATGGACTATGGTGTCCACATTTATTTGGAATGATAGACGCCTAGGATTCATTTGATAACACTGCAGCAGCCAAAATTGCTTTATTATTGGTCTCTCCAAGTCAGGGCACTCAGAACATGGGTCAAAACACAAGCTACCACTGCATGGAAAATGATTGTCTGCTAAGGTTGCACCAAATAGGCTACAAGACATTTTGTTTAACAAAGCCCTTATAAAATTCTGACCCATTACTGCTAATTCTGTACAGATGGAAGAGGAGAGTACGATGTCTGGGCAGCCCATTCATGTTTTTTAAGAACCAGCTACTATGGCACTTTAATGTATTATCTGGTATTCAACCAGCTTTTCAACCCAATTGGTTATCACTGCATATAAACATGTTTGGTGATGTATAATGTATATGACGCCAAATGGTCTTTGCTCTGTTCAGAATTTAAGGTCACACTTTAGTCTTCCACATCCTGTTACTTTGCATACTTTCATCTAAGACCAGCCTTATAATAAATAAGGAGTTCCTTGGGAATCTCCCCTCACCTCCCATTCCATGTTAGATTGGATTTTGATTATAGTTGGTATTTATACATTTAATTTAAAACGCTATTTTTCCGGGGTCACGTCTGCAAAGAAAATAATAACATAACAGTGGTTTACTCCTTTTATTAGAATGAGGTCATTCTTAGGATTGTTAACATTGAACTTACTATTGCGGGGCTAAATAAATACGTACAGCTGGAGAAAACTTCTCCCGCAATTGTATTTCTTGTATGAGATGATAGCAAATGACTATATTTTTTTCTTTTTTCACAGCGATGAAAACCTCCCCTCCCCCACCCTTGTTGAAAATCATTAAAACATTGGTCACAATAAGGTACTTTATGCCCTCAATTATTATTTCATTCCCTTTCAAACATCTTCATTTCTTTCACGATCCCAGCACTTAAACAGCAATAATCAGACATTTTGACATTTACATGTGCTGCTCATAAAATTAGAATATCATGAAAAAGTTTATTTATTTCCATAATTTTATTCAAAAAGTGAAACTTGAATACTATATGCATTCATTACAAACAGAGTGATATATTTCAAGTGTTTATTTCTTTTAATTTGATGATTATAACTGACAAAACCCAAATTCAGTATCTCAGAAAATTAGAATATTACTCCCGACTAATAAAAAAAGGATTTTTAAAAAACTGTAAAATATGTACATGAAAAGCACTCATATACAGCACTCATATACAGCACTCAATATCTAGTTAGGGCTCCTTTTAAACAAATTACTGCAGCAATGTGGCATGGCATGGAATTGATCAGTCTGTGGCACTGCTCAGGTGTTACAAGAGCCAAGGTTGCTTCGATAGTAGCCTTCAGATGTACTGCATTGTTGGATCTGGCGAACCACATCTTCCTCCTCACAATACCCCATAGATTTTATATAGTTTTGAGGTCAGGTGAGTTTGCTGGCTTATAAGAACATGGATATCATGGTCCTTAAACCAGGTAATTGTAGCTTTGGCACTGTGTGCAGGTGCAAAGTACTGTTGGAAAATGAAATCAGCATCTCCCAAAAGTTAGTCATCAGCAGGAAGCATGAGGTGTGCTAAAACTTACTGGTAAACAGCTGCATTGTATTTGGACCTCAGAAAACACAGTGGCCCAACACCAGCAGATGGCATGGTTTTCCAAACCATCACTGACTGTGGAAACTTTAAACTAGACCTCAAGTGACATGGATTCTGTGTCTCTCTTCTGTTCCTTCAGACTTTGATTTTCAAAGGAAATGCAAAATTTACTTTCATCAGAGAACTTTGGACAACTCAGCAGCAGTCCAGTTCCTTTTGTCTTTAGATGCTTCTGATGCTGCCTTTTGTTCAAGAGTGGCTTGATACAAGAAATGTGACAGCTGAAACCCATGTCTTGCATATGTTTGTACCCGGTGGTTCTTTAAGCACTGACTCCAGCGACAGTCCGGTCTTTGTGAATCTCCTGAACATTTTTGAATAGGTTTTGTTTCACAATCCTCTCCAGGGTGCGGTTATCTCTATTGCTTGTACACTTTTTTTCTACTACATCTTTTCCTTCCCTTCGCTTCTGTGTTAATGTTCATGGACACAGAGCTCTGAGAACAGCCAGCTTCTTTAGCAATGTCTTGAAATACTTGAGCAAGGTGTCAGTGGTTGTCTTTTGGACAACTGTCAGGTCAGCAGTCTTACCTATGATTGTGGAGACTACAGAACAAGACCATTTAATGGGCGCTGCAGGTGTTTTTAGTTAGTAAGCTGATTAGAGTATGGCACAAGGTGTCTTCACCTTGTCTTCCCCATTGAACCTTTTTTTTTTTTTTTTTTTTTTTTTTTTTTTTTTTTTTTTTTTTTTTTATACAATATTCTAACTTTCTGAGATACTGAATTTGGGTTTTTCAAAAGTTGTCATAAATCATCAAATTAAAAGAAATAAACATTTAAAAATATATGAGTCTGTGTGTAATAAATGTGTATAATATACAAGTTTCCCTTTTTGAATGGATTTCTTCTTATTTCGGCCTCTCTCTTATTCACGGGTCGTCACAGCGAATTAATCTTTTCCACCTCACTCGGTTCTCTGCATCTTCTGATTTCATGTCAACTACCTGCATGTCTACATTGACCACTTCCATATATCTTCTCTTTGGTCTTTCTTTCTGCCTCCTGCCTGGCGACGCCATCTCTACCATTCTCCTCCCAATATATCCACTGTCCCTCCTCTGTACATGTCCAAACCACCTCAGTCTGCCCTCATTAACTTTGTCTCCCAATTTTCCAACCTGTGCTGCCCCTCTGATGTTCTCCAAACCATACAACAAGGCTGGTCTCACAACTCTCTTATATACCTTTCCTTTCACTATTGATGAGACCCTTTTTTTCACCTTGACATGTTGCACATACCCACATCTCTCAGCCTTGGCGAGAGGCGATACAACTCCTTCTCTTCTTCCTTACTGTCTACTGTCCCAACTTCTCCATTTGGTCCTCTTCTCTTTATTTGCCCTCTTCCTCACCAATAAAGTCATTCTGCAAACTACCATTGTCCTGCTACATTCTCCTCTGCCACTACCTTACAGTCTCCAATCTCTTTCAAGTAACCTCATCTACACAGGATGTAGTCTGTGTGCTCCTGCCTCCACTCTTGTAGGTCACCCTAGGGTCAACAACACTCTTTGCATAGTCCTCCCTCAGAACCACCCCAACTCCTTTTCTCTTCCTATCCACATCATGATAAAATAGTTTAAAACCTGCACCAATGCTTCAAGCCTTACTTCCCTTCCACTTTTTCTCCTGCACACACAAAATATCTACCTTTCTTCTCTCCATCATATCAGCCAGTTCTTTACCTTCCCCTTTCATTGTCCCTACATTCAGGGTTGCTACCCTCAATCCTTCACTCTTTACTCCCCTGTTCTCTCTCAGACTCCTCACAGGCTTCCCTCCTCGTTGTATTCGGCAAACAATAGCCCGATTTCCGCCAGTACTGGTGGCAGTCGTTAACCCGGGCCGTTTACCCTCACCATTTACCTGGGCTTGGAACTGGCACTGGAAATAGACTGGCTTGTGCTCTTTAATAGCTGGTTTCCTTTTTTTAATGGAATTAATTCAACTTTTCTTGATGCACTGACTTTAGTGGCAGTCCATTCTTTGTACATCTCCCGATTTTGTTTCACAATCCCCTAAGGTGCCGTTATCAATATTGCTTATACACTTTTTCCTACTACATCTTTTCCTTACCTTCGCCTCTGTATTAATGTTTATGGACATATTAATTTTATGACCAGCGCCTGTAGATCAAACTAGATTTTTATCATTTTAAATGCAAGTTCAATAGATTCAAGTAGTTTGATTAAACAACAGCATGATTATAGCATTTAACCTTACAGAACACAATCACTTGCCCGCATTTAAGCAGGGTTTGAATTAGAGCAAAACTATCATATTGTTATCCGACCTTTTCTTCTTTTTTTTGCTAAAACTCATTCGGCATAATTTAAAGAGGAGAAGTTTAGATGCTTTATAATAAACACAGATAAATACTCTGCTTACCTCAAAGGCATAGGCTTTTCCAATCCCTGCTGTTGAACCCGTGACAACTGTGGAAGAAGAAACATTTTTAACTTGTAATTGTTGAAATGGACATTTCTTGGTTTACAAAAATATTTTATGCAGGAAAGACATTATGGAATATTCAAGAATATGAATAGGAATACCTTTACTGTGCATGAAACATTCTGATTTTTTACACAATTTAAATATAGATAAAGCAGATTGTCCAAAATCAGTAAAAATTATCAGCATATTACAGTAAATTATTATGGAAAAGGGTGCATGTAAAGATAAGCTGTAAAGCAAAAATTCCTGTCGTTCATTTTCTTCCGATTAACGCACTCTGGGTCGCAAGCCAGCCAGTGCCCAATCACACACACACACACAAACATTCACAAACTATGAGCAACTTTAGAAACACCAATTAACCTAGCCTGCATGTCTCTAGAAACCACAGCACCTGGAGAAAACACATGCAAACACGAGGAGAACATGCAAACTCCAGACATAAATTTCCTGAGTTGTCCCACCTGGGGATCAAACCGGGGTCCTTCTTGATATGAGGCGACAGCACTACCCATTGTGCCACTGTGCTGCCCTCTAAAGCAAAGATGTCTTTCAATAATAATACATCTACATGCATTTCTACATAAAAGAAAACATTATTAGAAGTGAAGTAAATACAGTAAACAAATAAATGAAGTATATAATCTGTGTGCTTTTACAGTTTTACAGAACATCTTGGAGAATCTGTAAAGTCTGTTTTTCGGGAAGCGTTTGATTTTTTTGCACCAAAACCCAGCAAGCAGCCTTTACTTTGTGAACAGTAAAATACACACATGTTTACACACATTTTTGGTCAATTATTATTATGAGTCTGAAATCACTATTTACTTTCCACTGTATCATGTTCATTTTGTGCATGAACTTGTTGACTTATGAGCTATCAATCACTAAATTAGGTTATGGTGTAAACAGTGTTAAGTGACTGCATGTAAAAAGAGTGCAATGGATAGTGCTGGGGCCTCACAGCAAGAAAGACTCGGGTTCAATCCCCAGGTGATACGATTTGGGTTCTTCCTGTGTTTTTGTGGATGTACGTGAAAACTCTGCACAGAGATGGGATCAAACTCCTTTCTGTGAGGATGGTTATTTTTCATCCATCAGTTGCATTTAACAAAATAAATTATTTTGAGTCATAAATAAATGATACTAATAAATATATTAAGTATAAATATGCTTCTATTTTATTTTGGATTAGCTTTAATTGATATTATGTATGATTATGATTTGTAGAATATTGTTGCTAAATTTAACACATGGAAGGTGAAGAATATGGAATATGGAAGGTGAAAAAATAAATTAAAATAAATATAACGTGTGTGTAAAAAAATCTGTTATGAGGTTTAAACCAAATCCAGTTAGTAAATGTCGAATAAATCTACCCTATTTCATTCATGCAGCCACTCGCGATTACGTCATAGCTCGAAGTGTTAGAGTTGTAGTGGCGTTACCTGCCCACTGCCCGTACGCTCTGAGATCGGTTTGCCAGATTCGGGACAGGATGTGCACCTTGAATCCTTGCCAAATCATCCACGACATCCTAAGCAGGAAATACAGCGCCGTGGCGCCACCTAGAAAAAAAAGAAACCATCCGAACCAGCTGCACGCCGTGTTCCCTGACATGTTAAGTGAGGTTGGATACGGTAGCGCGATCAGCAGTGTCTTAAAAGTCTGCGCGCGCTTTTTAATGGCGCTGTCTGTTTAATATGCAAGCCACGCCCACAATTGATCCAACGCCATTGGTTGGGCGGCGGATCATTTGGTACAGTAAAACAATGAAAGGTAAGGCAGGTAGTTTATAGCCACGTGGCCAAGTGTGTGAATTGTTCTAGGTAAAACAGGTTTCGAATACAGGTTTCATATATATGCATAAAGACATGTATGAGATTTTATTTTAAATGTATAGTCTGTATTTACAATAACATGCATACTTCGTGTAATCATCCCGAACATTCATAACTCATCAAGCAGTGTCGGGTGTGAGACGCCGAAAAGCGCTTTCCAGCACCAAGACCAAACAAGGCTCTCTCTCTTTCTCTCACACACACACACACACACACACTTAAGTACAGACTATGTACTGACTCAAGAGAACATTACTCAACGCGCACATGATGTTCTCACCATTAGATATCTTTAGATAGAATAGAATAATAGAGAATTGCAAATAATATATAGCTCAATTTTTATACATTTTCTTTTTTATTTATTCGTTACAGCCACTGTCAATCAAACTCCAGTTGTAAACATAAATTAATAAAATATAGACATTAGCGGTTCTAGATTGGGGCCGAGGGGGGCCAGTGCCCCCGTGTCAACACGCTTGGACCTCCCTGTGCCCCCCTTCCCTACAATTATCATGAATCTGTAGGAATTTATATATCTATCCTAACTAAAACGGTATAAATAAAAAGTTGAATCATTTGAATGCTTCTTAATGCCTCCAAAGCACCATAAGCTAGAAAATGATTGGCCCCTCTAACCTAACCACTGCCCCCTCACCAGTTCAAATGGTCTAGAATTGCCACTGAATATACTGTAGTTACATTACACAATTTAATACCATTTTTTATTAGTTTATGACATAATAAATCCAATGGTCATTTTTTCTGCATACTTTAGTGGATACACAAGTTCTATTGTTTGTTAACACAAACATCTGCATTTAATTCATTTATTATAAACTACTGATATACTGGGATTTTCATGCGCAACCATCTCTAGGGTTTAGAGAATAGTCTGAAAAAGAGAAAATATCAAGTGAGCAGCAGTCGTGTGTAAAAATGTCTTGTTGACATGAGACATCAGAGGACAATAGGCATATTGGTTCGGAGTAATAGAAAGACAAACAGTAGCCAACTCAAATATGAACTTGTTAGAACCAAGCAATGGAGAATGCCATCTCTGTTGAAAGTAACCCATGAAGAATTAATGCAGTGACCCATTGTGTCACTGTGCTGCCCCCTAAAGCAAAGATGTCGGAATCAGATTTTTGATAGTGAATTGATGCCTGAGGAATAGAGGAAAAGTATACTTGTATCCATTTATAAGAACAAGGGTGATGTTCAGAAATGTAGCAATTACAGAGGCATAAAGTTAATAATTCACACAATGAAGACTTGGGAGTGAGTTGTTAAAGCTAGGCTTAGACAATCGGTGACTGTTTGTGAACAGCAGTATTATTTCATGCCAAGAAAGAGCACCACAGATGCAATTTTAATTAGAGAGGGCCGATTGAGATGGTTTGGACATGTGCAGACGAGAGACAGTGGATATATTGGTAGGAGGATGTTAGAAATGAAGTTTCCAGGCAGGAGGCAGAGAGGAAGATCAAATCTGAGATATATAGATGTGGTCTATGTAGACATGTGGCGATCCCTGATAAAACGGAGAGGCCGAAAGAAGAAGAAGTCTCAGAGTACAGCTGCACAGGGATGGTGCAGCATGACATCAACATGGGTGACGCCTACTCCATCCATCTCTGGCCACACTATCTTCCCCTGACCGAACAACAGGCCGCCAAACAGCAGACATCTGATATGGTACTTGTAAGAAAGAAGGACATTAGTCACAGGTTTTTTATTGACTATTGTAGGCTAAATGCTATCACCAAGGTGGACTCCTACCCTGTGCCCTGTATTGACGACGCACTCGATAAGCTGTCTGATTCTGCCTGGTTTAGTTTACTGGACCTTTGTACTGGATATTGGCGGATTTAACTAACCCCGGCCGTGTGTGTGTGTGTGGGCATGTCTTTATATAGTCGTGAAGACCGATTCTTTAAACCTCACAAGTATTGTGAGGGCATTTGGTGTTAAATAGGAATAAAACAGGATTTGTTTTATTGTGCTTCTTCTTTCCTCTTCTTCTAGTGTAGACTATATTAAAGACATTTGACTTTCATCCACTTCCCATTCTGCTGACAGGTTCTTTAGGAGGCTCTGAGTCATGCATGGGATCTGTTAAATAAATTAATGTTTTTCTATTATGACTATTTTGGCTCCGTTCTCATTTCGGTAAACACCTCTGCATGGATAAAAAGAGAGTGATAAAAAGTAGTAAGACCTTGCTGAATGGGCCACAATGTGTATGCAGAAAGGGAGCAGTTAGTAAAGAAATAAACTTGTATTTTTTATTTAATTCTGATTTACTTACATGCTGCTTGTGCTCAGATTGTTGATTAGTATATTGGGGATTTTTCAAAAAGGGTTCTTTTCTATACTTGTGTTCTTGTGTATTTCATTATTATCAGTCCTCGCCCAACTACTGTTCTGTTTCAAAAGTATGCATCTAGCCAAGTACAGTCCAAATACGGGACGTGTTCTCTCCCCCATTTTATCAAAGATTCATTAGGCGGACAGAAAGAATGCATTTCGCGCCAAGCTCTAGGTGAAATCAAAGATGTTCTTACAAATTCCAGCATTCTACATTCTTAAAACCAATCCAAACATCTAAAAGACAAACATATGGCTCAGTTGGACTGGTTCATGTCTTTCATACAGTTGAAAAAGCCATCTTTTACCAGGTGAAGACATATTAATCAAGACTTAGGGTTACATAGTTAGAAATTAGAATTTATAGTATCATCATGAAGTATATTCTTCTTGCTTGCTGCTGGTATTACGCATTTAATTATATGCTGATGATACCATCCTGTATGCCACAATCATTCCCTTCATATTTCATTGCCATTCGCAAAAACTATTTATTTTGCTACACTTAATTCACATAACCATATATTGCCTAATTAGACTAAAGCTAAAAGCAAGGTAAAACTCAATATCATTCATTATTACATGTCTTATTGTTTATTACTTAGGACATTAAATGACTTGCCACCTTAATGGTCAATTTTACAGATTTTTTTTCAGAATTCTTTACAGAGAAACTCTTTTTCAAATTTGTTAATCTGTTTCCACCCAAATGAGCATGGAATTTCCTTCTGACTTTCGTTAATTTCAAGGTTTCTTCCTCTTATCATCTCAGGGAGTATTTCCTTGCCACTGTTGCCATCCAGCTTGTTCATTAAGGATAAAAGTTAATTTTATTTAAACTCCATGATTATATCCTGTATATCATTTCTGTAACGTTGCTTTGTGACTATGTTCCATATAAAAATAAAGGAGAATTGATCTGAATTGAACTTGTTATATCCTGCATTAGAAGAAGAAGATGTAACTAATGTAATGCTGATTTGTATAGCTTCAAAACTCTTCTTTTGTAAGCCATATTGGCACAGGTCCGAAAAATGTGAAGTTTTTTTTTAAAGTTTTTTGGGATTTTGATGACTTCTTGAGCCTCCTAAGGAAATTCTTTCTCTGCATTTAACCCAGCCAGAGCAGTGTGCTGCCCTTATTGAGGCGCAAAGGAAGGTTGTGTTTTAAGGTAGTGTGAAAAAATGTAATAGGATTGTCTAATGATTATGTGGCTAATTAAAATCAAGGTATAAATGGAATTCATAATAGAAATAGAAATCTTTAATTAAAATGTCAAAAATCAGAAGTTTTATTAAGAATCTAATAACTGCAGTAGACCAATAGAGGGCGACAATTGCAAGTATAATTTATAATATAGACGTAATCATGATCTATTACAAGACTATACAAAAAGAAAGAATAACAGGATAATAAGACCAGAAATTTTATCCAACAGATAATATACAGTGTTCAGTATAATTGAGTACACCCCAAAAGATGTCCAAAAAACCTTGATTGTCATTACAAAATCAATATTTTCTATAGGATCATCTTCTTCTTCTTTTTTCAGCCTCTCTCTTTTTATCTTTTCCACCTTACTCTGTCCTCTGCATCTTCTGCTTTCACACCAACTACCTGCATGTCTACATCGACCACATCTATATACTTTATCTCTGCTTTGGTCTTCTTCTTTGCCTCCTGCCTGGCAGCTCCCCCTACCAATATATTCACTGTCCTTCCTCTGCACATGTCCAAACCATCTCAATCGGCCCTCCCTTTGTCTCCCAATTTTCCAACCTGATGTTCTCATTCTTAATCCTGTCCATCCTGGTCACTCATAATGAGAACCTCAACATCTTAAGCTTTGCCATTTTCAGCTCTGCTTCCTGTCTCTTAGTCAGTGCCACTGTCTCCAAACCATACA